>JABASI010004185.1:0-14595 GCA_019776505.1 Tomocerus nigrus | reverse complement strand
TAAATACAATTGGTTGTCTGTCCCTGTCATAAATAGAAATGTCGACTTATCTTATTAGCGATTTGACAATTTGCCGAAAGTTATGTCAACGATAATCCATCTCCCCATTCATGCATAATATAATATGAGTACATATCTTTCTATGTATAGCACAACACACAACCCTTGATATTGGAATATTATTTCATTTCCTCACTATGTTAAGCATGGATTATACGTTTCAGCATAATAATATATCGTGGAAACGTTCATAAATACTCTCTGTGCTGCTGTCCGAGAGTCGAGAACGACTCCTACTGGGAAATGACTCCTAAGAGAATTCGAAATTACTCCTAATGTGTCTAATAATAATAAGTCTATGGTACAACGTACAATGCCATGGGTGTGTTATACAGATCAGAGAAAAGCATAGATTCTAAAATATTTGTAGATATTTACAACAGGTGAAAATGCATTTCTATTTTCTGGTTATGTTCTATTTTCACATTAAATAATAAATAGTGCGAGTATCCTACTGAACTCCAATGTCATGTACTAAGAGTGACAGAGTGGCTACACGTAGTGTAGCCACTGCAATAGGAATTGATGCTATGCAAATAGGTATTCTGATTACCCGTTTTAGGATTTCTTACCTTTTAAGAGTAACTTCGCATTTTTTGGTGTAGAATCTGTCAGATGTACTAGTAAAATTCTTTTAGGGGTCATTCCCTCGTAGGAATTATTCCATTTTTTCTTAGCTGCTACAGATTTCTGAATGTATGACATCCAAGCGCAATGAAAACTTTATTAAGGTACCTACCCACAGTAAGTACATAGTACGCGGTAACTCTCTCGTGTGAATAGCAAATGTCACATTCACAGGATATGTTGCACTGAATACCACGTCAATAATACTTTCTCAGTTATTTATTATTTTGTTATTAATAACAGATATTGTAGGTAAGTATGCTGATGCTATTTCCAACCTGCATACTCCAGCCCAATAGTAGAAATTATTGTAATTATTTATCCATATGCAAGTGATGACGGAGAGTTGGGAAAATCAGGAAAGTTCTTTATGAGCATATAACAATGAACAATTGCACACGTGGAAAACATTTGATTTTACAGACCAATGGCTAGTAAGTTTGTTTGTAGGGTATTTACTTATTAGCGGAAAATGTAGCATATTGCATTATGATAGAGGTACATAATTTTGCTATTAAAAGGTTGCAGATGGTATTGTTGATAAGTGTGCGTGGTCTATTTATAGATGTATCCTATGGTAAAAGCCTTCTATCCCTCGGCTACTTTAGGTATAATCTCCAGAGAAAGAATGTTGTCATTATTGTAAAATAAATATAGAGACTATAAGGAAACCACAAAGATAAACAGAATCATAGGGGAAAGGGCAGCGACCGAATTCTGATAAAAGTGCATTGTGCAAATAAGGTAGCAGCCTACTAGATTCCCTACTACACATACTACACAACTGTAGATACGTTCTGGGATAACGACTCTCGTACTTTGATGTTGTGGTAGTAAGTATTTTGGCAGCATTGTCAGATCGATTTACTTTTTCTACACTCGGTTTTTTAACCTGAAACTTTGCCTATGCATTTGGTCACAGTTTAAACAATTTTCTTTCCTTACAATCCGACACGGTGGTGTCAGGGAAAGAACGATGATTTTCTCTTCACATGCATGACCTATAGTAGATATAAGTAGAAGCATCATGTTTCTTTCTTACTACAGGTTTTCTGTGAAGTCAACAGAATTTCTTATCTGCCTGTCCTCGATGCACGACTGCTCCCCATTGATAAGAGGGGAAGAAAGTTTCACAAATGAATATTTTGTCAATTTACTGTATTCGTGTACAAGTTTTAAATGAGGCCTTTGGCCCCAGCACTTGTTGGCTTAACTTCCCTTGACGTGACTTCTTCAAACTCCTGATAAGACAAGTTTTAATCCGATTCTTTACAAGATCAGGAGCAATGCGGGTAGCTAGTTAGATATATATGTATGCATCTACTACAAAGGACTAACTGGATTTATCCAGCTTCACATAACCACATACCTTGTTCGGAGAACTTTGTTTCTTTTAGCCCAGTCACATAATATCATGACCACCTCAAGACATATTCGGAAATTGAATCATTTTCATCCACGACTCTTGCTTACATACGCAAATATCTCTTGCATATGATTATTTTCCCTGTTAAGAATGTAGAAAGTAATCAATTTTCGGGCATGTTATAGAAACCTTATACCGTGAGTGATCGTGATACTTAAATGTAAATGTCTCAGCATGTTGTAAAACACTTAAATTACAAAGAGGGAAAACATAATATCAAGATTAAATTTGAGTTGGCATATGCATGCAGGGGAATTTTATGCAAATCTAATTAGGACACGCAAACTATAGAGGGGCTTAAGCAATACTCACCTACCGCATTCTGATAAAACAGTGTGAACTTGTGCAAGGCAGATGCTAAACCCATAAATTCACTTTTATGAAAATTTTACGAGGATCTCCTTTTGCTTTTATGTGCTGGAGCTATCTACCCAGAATCTTCACACAACGAAAATCATAAACTCCCTTCAGATCATTACCAAAATTCATATTTTATCTTGCAAAGGAAATATTAAAGAAACTGTCTATGTACACGTTTTCTTGTTTGCCTCCATAATTTATCCTTTAGCTCATCAACTCTACATTATCAAATTCTGAAACGTATAGAGTATACCTATGCAGTAAATAGGTATCAAACAAGAAATTTTGAATCTGCTAACGAGATCTTTGTTTTATAAAGGCATTGAGTGCCAAGGTTTGCATAAACATCTATGCTAAGTATTTAAATATCTAGGTAACTTGTCAAAATGAGGAAATGGAACCAGAGCAAACCGTTTTTGTCTGATGAAGTGATGTTAAAAATTTCTTATTCTGGTAGGAAAATCATAATTAGTGGCATAATATTATAGGAAAAGGAACCAGAATATGTAGACGAATGCTATAAAGTGGCAGTTAATGACGAGATGACTGTGATGACTATTTCTTTCAAACTTTTCAACAACCGTTTCTTGTCAGTCTATAATATGTGCTAATTAGAGATAGATAAAATAGTAAATACGCGTAGAATCGTGTTCTGTCTAGCAAAATAATAACATTACAAAAGAGACAGATTTTAAGTTGAAAGTCAAGTGACTAACTACACACGCCTTGAGTACGTATGTACATATTATGAAAACAACAAATCTTGATCTTGACTAGGGTACTGGACCTTTGTTGTTAGTTTCAGAATAGCATCGTGCTATATCTACCACTCTACCTACATGCTAAATACTTTCCATTGTTCAAGAGTTTATATCTCAAGTAGTCGTGTAAAGAAAAATGAAACTTGAGAACATAAGCAAAACTAGGCAATTGTATTTATTATAATTTGCACCGTTTTCTTTCGTATCAGTATAAATGCATATTATTCAGTTTTCACAATAATTGTACTCAAGTAAGTACAGATAGGTACGTTACCTTCCTTTGTGCATAAACAGACAGAATAGAAGGAAGGAAAGGCAACCGATTTTCTAGCGTCATTTGTCATTGTCTTATCACAAAAAATTACTTATGTTTCCTCTGAAAATTACCGCCCACCCACAAAGTTAATGAGCCAGCAGCTTTCGGAAGATTACTCGAAGATGTGTTAGTGCTCTATTTTGTATTCATCAGTAAATACAAACTGAACGTAGCGCAAGGCATTTTAAATAGTTTTCCATTATAAGCCCTACATTTAGGATGGTATCCACAAGTTGTTGTGACTGTGGTAGCAAGGATTTGGTCAATTTTCTTGATTGATGTCACCTATTGTGTTTCGGCATTTACGTTTAATCGCATTACAAAATTATTAGCAAAGTTCATTAATAACAAATATTCTGTTGTTCTTTGGTTTTTTAGGTGTCAACTACCTCCACCTCCTCGGGTTCCTCTTCCACAGTTGGGCAAAGTCTTCAGGTCAGCGCTGCTACTCAAGCAGATTCACGACAAGTCCACCACCACATGTCACAGATACAAACAATTGATGTTGCTTGCGGCAAGGAGCGAATGACCGTCCGAGTAACTTTCGATCAGCCTTTTGACGGTGTTATATATGCTAAGGTAGGCCATCGACATCTTTCATTATTCCATGACTTTGCTATAAAACACATCCTTATAAATAATATCCCCCTCTTCAAATTCAAGTATCCTCACTGTTTCACTCATTCATTCAGTGACATAGAAAAACAATGAAGAGGGAATTAACATGCAATTCAGAATTTGAGAATGCACCTCCTTATGAGTGTACGTGTACGCTCATTGAATCGCTACTGTATACTGTAAGCAACTTTCATTGCTCATTCTTTTGAGAAAAAGTGTATATAATGATAGCAATCATCATTATAATTACATTTGTGCGCAAAATGTCATGTCCTAATTATTATTAATTTTCCATTGTATACCACGATCATCTACACCGTAGTAGTTGTAGTTGTACTTGTATCTGTATATGTAACCTGATAAAATTGCTTCTGCGTAAGTAAAATTACCAATATACCATACCTCATTGTCCTTAATGTATGCAAAATTAGAAGTAACAATTAGAAGAAAAATTAGAATAACAACGACAGCGGAAAACAGATCGTGTTAATTTGAAAATTATTGCTTATAACAAACATTTGTAGATGGTAGTTCATATTAAATGCTTGTTTATTTTCTTTGGTTTTTTAACTATAGGGCCACTACAGTGATCCAAATTGTCGTTTTACTGCACCAAAATCTGGACAAAAGATGTACCAATTCGATATGGTTGTTGGTCAATGTGGAGTGTCATTCATTGACTCTGGATTGACAACGGGGGGCTCAGCATACGTTGAAGGAATGATAGTTGTCATTTTGGAACCTGGGGTTCAAGAGGCGTGGGATGCAGCCCGTCGTATTCGTTGTTTATGGGAAGGCAATATCGATCAGACTGTCTCATTTCCTTTGGCTATTAATATGCTGGAAAGCGAAACATTGACTTTCAGTGGAGATACTGTCCACTGCCTCTTTGGAAATCCAGGTCTAGTAATTTGCTTATTTATTTTCTATTCATTCATTTAATTTCCATTTTTAGTTCCCAGAAAAACTATTTACTTCTGTTTGTGCGCAAACCTAACTTTTGATTTCGCTTAATCATTTCATTACACATGCTGTTAAAACAGGTTTACTTGCAGCCCATTCTCCAGAAGATAAAAACTCTGTCTCCTCCAATCCTCCCTCCTCGTACCATGCACCATTATTAACTTTTTTGCTTTTGAGCACCTGAAACTTTGTCTCGTTTCTCCGTTTCATCTTTACAAATCTGTATTACTTAATCCCTATTTCCTTGCTCTTGAAAAGTAATGCATGATGTGCACGTTTCTTTTCATGCATTTGCTAAACTTTCCAAGAAATCTCATTTATTTAATACTTGTATGAACTTTTTGGAGTTTTTAATGGAACTTAAGTATTCAGTATCTAAACATTCCACACATTCACAATGACAGTTACATTGTTTCATATATTATACATGCTTTGCATTTTGAATTTTAATTAAGTATATAGTATAATGCCAAAATTGCTGCTAAAATTCCTTTTGCATAAAAACATAACATACAGGTAATGATCACTTTACTGTTGTTTCTGACAACGTGCCGTATCGTAATAACGGGTTTACGAGCATCACTGTAATATATGTAGGGCACTTTGATTATTCTTTAAATTGTTGCTGAATGCTCTGATGTTTGAGAAACATTTCCATTGTTCAGCAGATTAGAATTAACCATTTATTGAATCATTATATAATATTTAATACTGGGTAATTCTAGCTTTATTTATCAAATATCATAGTAAATTAATGTCGATTCTTCATTATACATAAACCTAATAAATAAACCTTTACGTAAAAGGTCTTTCTTCCAAGTAGGAGTACGAATTCGTAAAGTAAATCCTTGCTTTCTTTCACTTTGGTCACAGGAAAATGAAAAATGATTGCTACAAACCTTACGATTTTCGGAGCTGCAAATGGCTATAATATCTCATGAGAGCTTATATTAAAATTAAGAGTATCATTATGTCGGGTATAAAGATTTACAGATAGATACTACATTAGCACTTTGAAAAAGTCACCGTCAGAGTAGGTAGTATTTATGACAGTGTTAAACACATTAGCTTTGCAGTAAACAAATTAGTTTCGCTTCATAGCTCAAACAATGAATTGTGTCTTTTGATTAGAAGTTTCATTTGGCTGTTGGGGTACCGCCCAGGTAGCCAGACACAACAAGAATAGCTCTGTACGAACTGCATATAAAATCATCTATCCGTAATAGATTGGCGATTCCAGCTCTTCTGACTTAACTAGATACTTATACGGCAAGTTCATAGAACGTGAGAAATTGTTGTACTGCGTAGTGCTTTGTTAAAGATCCAGCTTGCACATTATGCACTGTACATAATAATGAAGTTGAGAGACTTATCTTTGCTACTAATCACGTGTAGCTCCATGTTTTACACAGTAAGTATGTTATAAAAGGTCAGAAGTCATAATTTAGATAGACATNCCATGTTTTACACAGTAAGTATGTTATAAAAGGTCAGAAGTCATAATTTAGATAGACATGGGGTCGACAGCTCAGGAATTTTTCAATAACAACAACGTCCCAACTCGTAAATTGCATGTAACACTGACCTGCTTTACATTTCTATTTTCATGTCCGTAAGTATTAAGACGATCTTTCTATTTGTGTGTGTACATGTATTGGATATCAACAAACACAGATTAATATTTCTTTAAGATCACATTAATTCACTTCATTACATTGTACGCTTCTCATCCTTTCAAGTTTTACATCCTGAAAGTGAGCTCATCATCCTAACATTTTGTAGTAGCCTTTACAACCACACATGAATTCACAAGTCAACTAATCTTCAATGATGAAAAGTAAAAGATGATGAACTGAAATAATTAAAATTGATGATAGTAAACTATTAATCAATCAATGCGGAAGGT
This sequence comes from Tomocerus nigrus, assembly GCA_019776505.1. Classification (NCBI taxonomy): domain Eukaryota; kingdom Metazoa; phylum Arthropoda; class Collembola; order Entomobryomorpha; family Tomoceridae; genus Tomocerus; species Tomocerus nigrus. The sequence goes on along the minus strand of JABASI010004185.1, from coordinate 7,558 downwards.
AGTAGCCAGTTATTTGCACTACCATTGTGTTACATGTATATACAATACCTGTGATTATCTGATCCCGTTTTTGCTTGTCGAACACTGACAAGTACAAATCTATGTTATAAGTTTCTTCATTAGCCTTCAGAATATTTACGGGATTTTCTAAGGTGGCGATCGACAGGGACTAATTTAATTTTTGGTGTCAGAATCACGGTAGGTACTTTCAAGAAATGTAATTAGCTCCCTACTTATTTATTCACTACTCTCATACGTGTGCTTATTAGCATAGTTACATGGGTCATGACAAAATACGTATTGTCTAAAGATAAATCTTTTCTAACTGAATGGAAGTTCCGAAAGTGATTTGAATGATCGCATTAGCATATCAACATATTATGCTTCATGGTACAAATCTATATTATAAGTTTCTTCATTAGCCTTCAGAATATTTACGGGATTTTCTTAAGGTGGCGATCGACAGGGACTAATTTAATTTTTGGTGTCAGAATCACGGTAGGTACATTCAAGAAATGTAATTAGCTGCCGACTTATTCTCTACTCTCACACATGTGCTTATTAGCATAGTTACATGGGTCATGACTAAATACGTATTGTCTAAAGATAAATCTTTTCTAACTGAATGGAAGTTCCGAAAGTGATTTGAATGATCGCATTAGCATATCAACATATTATGCTTCATGGAGATAGATCCTTCACCAATCCTACTTCCCTTCTCTAGCTGCGAAAAGAGAAAATCTTTAGAACAAGCGCATTGTCCGATTTGTCCTCATAATAATTATAAAAAAGCGTCCTTTCTTGCGACGCATTAAACGAGGTACCATATTAAAATAATATCACAAAAATTATTAATGTTAATCCTCACATTAGTTTACTTTTAATTCGGCTGTTGATAATGTGATTATGTCGTTTAATTTTATTTAGGTATATAATTTGTCTATCAAGTAAAGTAAATATTCTTTGACAAATACAGCCAATTGTCGGTTGGATGCAGCGAACGTACAATGAAAACTCAATTACAATTACAAAGTAAGAGACTCTCTAATTTTCCAGCGAGGGAGGTTTTAAGAGTGGAGAAACAAAGATCTTTCTTCATAGTGAAATGTTTGATTATGCGGGACAAGGAGGACAAAATTGACTACTCTCTGTATTTTATTTCATATGTACATAGAATTAGAAGACACTTGTCTGCATCTACGTATGCTTGGTTTCTACGAAGAATTATCCCAGCAAGAGTTTGCATTAAAGAGTAGAGTCCTTTGTTTGGAAGTCTTTGTCCTGTCTGTCGTTTGGTTGAAGACGTTGTTCTCGAGAACGTAAGAGGAGAAGGTGCAGTAGATGGTTAGCTAACGGCAGAAATAAGGTACCTATCTACCTGCATGTGATATTTAAGAAAGACTTTGAGTGTATGAACATTAGAATAAATAAGGTGAAGCTATTTAGCATTTCGCATTGGAGTTGAAGCATATTTCCTCATATAATCTCTGTTACTTTTGTTCTTAGGATGAGATGTGGATGAAGATATTTTTGTTGTCCTCCCATGGACTCCTTTCTCATAGTCAGTCACTCTTTGAATGGGTTCCTAAGAACTTGAGGTGCTTCGTTTCAGAAACAAAGAGAGTGAATCCCATCTCATTATATGCATGTAAACGATTACACATCCATATAGTCACAAGAGCCTCGCCACTCCTTAAGATGCTCTTACCTGTGAAAAGAGAGATAATATCTCTTGAAAATTCTTTGTTTTTATTACAAAGTGTCTAGTAGTGTCTAGTAGGCAAGCTTTAAGAAAGAGGAGAGAGAGTGAAAATATTTGTGTTGTTTACGGATGAGATAACTAATATTTGTAACATAAGCTACAATTAGGATATGGCTCTTTTTTATTGCTGTAGACTCTAGTAGTAGTGTAGTAAGTATTTTCTTGACTGGAAATCTGTAGCTCTTTACTGTATGAGAAGTAAATAGGGAGAAAGAGAAAGTTTATCCCGTAGTAGAATTGAACGGACAACTTTTTTAAATATTTTGCTATGCAAATTTTTCGAAGTATACATAAAAACAATAACAATACGTTCGTTGTTGACGTAAACCTCTGTTATGCATGTTAATGATTAGAGGGAGAGAAAGAAGAGTAGCGTCTATGTACGAGTATTAGTTTCCAGCTGGATCATTATAATCTGTGAATATACCTTAAGAGGAATTTTTGGAAAGAGCATTGCTCCTTGGACGACTCTGTGAGTGAAATGACACACTTTTAGGACTGGAACATGTAGACACTTTGGTAAGCAGCTAGGATTTAGCTTAAGCTTAAAATATCTAGAATGACAGGCCCTAAATCAAAAAGGCACTGCCAATTACAACTACCAGAGCAACTCAAGACGTTTTCTATTGACTTCACTTTTACTTTATTTTACTTTTCAAGCTTATATTCTTTTCCACATACTTCTTCCCTTTCTTCACTTTTCAGTCTGAGTCTGTTGACTACATTTACACACTCAACTTGTTTCACGACAAAGCAACTTCCTTTGACTTCACCATTAGTTTTTCTAGTGTCGGATGTCAAACCCAAATCCTCACACACACTGACTGACTCACTGACCTACATCCATCCTATCCATAAATGAGTGTAGGTTTCAGTGAACACTATACACACACACTATATAATTCTGCCTACGCTCTTGCAGTTGCAAAAATAGGTAAAGCTACTGTACATATTTAAAGTGTGCGTGTCTTGCTTCTAGTATTACTCTGTCTGCCCTTTTTCCTATGGCTGAAGATGTCTAGACATCTTTTACTACCAATTCTTACTAATACTATCATCAGGACAGTAAAATATATTGACGTAGCTCTTGTAGCAGATGTTTGTAGTGATGTTTGCGTAAGTTACGTACGTTTAATTTAAAATTCATTGGTAGTGACAGAGAAAAAGGTCCCGTAGAGTGAATGTCGTGTGACTGCATGCTAAGTAGTTTTACTCTGCAACAGATTTTATCTCACTTGGCTACAACAGATAGAAAATAAAAGGATTCGATCGATTTATTCTTACATTTCTTCCGCACATGGATTATGTGTCTACTATCTGTACGCAGGAGCTACATGTCTCAATGTCTCGGGGATTTCAATTTATTTTACTGTGCGTATTGATACTTTTATTGTGTTCTCTCCAGGAAAAGACAATCCAACAAATTGAGATCAGCAAAGCTCTTTTTCAATTCAGGTACAAGGCTTGACACTATCCCATCATGTACATTTATATTCTACTACTACTATACTGTCTACTACTCTTTAAAAAAAGCAAAACTATTTGCAACGTTTGTAAATTGTGAACACCTAATTTATGAAGCTCAAAATCTTGAATATCACAGTTATGTAAATATCAATAGCAAAAACTATGTAAAAAAAACGTTCTAGGGCTACAGATCCACAACGGAGGCTCCAAAAAATTTTGAATCCATACAATTATAAAGTTTTGCGAAAGTGGGCGTAGGTTTACATCGATCAGTACTTTAGGTATAGTACACCTACAATGATAAAACAATGTTTGGCTTTCTCTTCATCATAAATGGTAAGAGATAAGAGTATAAGACATGACAGAGAAATGAGGGAGCAAAGTTTGATAGAAGCGTCGTATCATAATTAGGCATACATTTCTGTTCTGTCATCCGGAAGGTAATCGAGGAATCCGCTTTTATGTAGATTTAACCTGGAAAAGTAAGCACATCAAGATAGGTGAGTCATGATGACAGGTTGATGCCATGCATGGACAGAGGAAACCTTGACTAACCTCTAGCTCTGCCTCTGTGCGCAGCGTGGTGAAGGAAAAGCAAAGAAATAGTTTGTTATCATCCTGATTTGGCTTTTGATCTTGCAATGACAGTTATGATTTCGCCTTGGCAAGGAAAGTGTTCTACTTGTAATGATTGACATTTTTGTCCTTTGGCGTTGTGTCCTCTACCTCTCCTGCCTGACTACAACTAAAACTCTCTTCTCTTTCATATTTAATGCATAGAGACCTAAAAGCTATAAACCACATTTTGTCATATTGCGTGGGCTGTTGACAGACGGCGACGGGACAACAACTGCCTCTGTTCTTCCTCTATTTGCATAATACAGCAGATATATTATCATTGTAGAATGTCAAGACAGTTTTCATTATCTCTCAGTTTATAGCAAGTTGGGTAGTACCGTAGCTATGATTTTCTATTTTGCCGTATTAGTAGAAGATAGAAGATGCCTTGTTTTGATCATAATAGTGCTAAAAGTGCAATATTGTGTAGGTAATGTCATGTTTGGGTAAGGATGCCTTCTATGCATAACATTATTGTCATTATTATGCCCTTGTGTCTTCTGTTGAAGCCCGATTAGTGACATAATTGAAGTAAATCTATTATCTTGTAGGTTTTCATAAGAGTTGAACACGTGCTAGCTACATGCTCGCTCACTCTTCTGCATTTTCAGTCGAAAAGCTTAGTTGTAGGTAAATCCCCAATTCTTCGGAACTTGCATTGTAATATTGCTTGTGGTGCGTTTATTTGGGGAGAGAATAAATTGCATTTATTCGGGGAGATATATTCAGGGATATTACTTCTCAACGCATCGGCCAAAAATGATACCAGAGAATGCAATTCGTTTCAAGTTCAAGCTAAACACTTGTAATGGTAATGTTAGCTCCTAAATGTAACCCAATAAAAGATTAGTTGATTGATATTTCAATAATCCTCGAAAACGCAGAAATGTTCCTCGTCATGAGCTTTGTGAGCTCAACTGTAAATTGAGAGGGTATATCCAAGACATTATTTCTTTTTGTGCTAGATTCATTTAATTGTGATCGCCACCATCGATCCTTGTAGTATTGTTGTCCAATATCAATAGGTGTTATATTATACTTATTTACTTAGCTGATTAAAGAAATGCGCCTCAGTGGTTAATGAACTTTTCACTTACTTTTTCTGTAATGGGGTTGAATTTTCCAGAAAAGTCTTGGCGTAAGAAGTTGGATGTAAGGATAAACCCTTAAATTGATGGTACTCCCTGAACAAACGTCAATCGGAGGAATTTAGCAATCCGTTGAGTAAATAAAGCTAGCTGGGATCACGGAATGTAACATATTATGTATCTCATTCAACGATTGCTTATTGCAAAACTACTAAATGTATGAACCACAGAAGTTAAGTAACTGAGAAATCCAGGAGAAAGTAATAATCTTAGGGAAAAAGTTGAAGGATCGTCCATGAAAACTTTGGGATCTTGGCTTAACTTGTGCATGCTGTAGTTTCAAGACGCAAAAAAAACTTCCTCCTAACTACATACGTGTTTCCTTGCGGTAGTCCTAGTACTCATACTAAATTGCTCCTACCACTTGAATTCACTTTTCTGTTCAATAATGCTTTCTATTATTTATTTGGGTATAGAGATGCTGAGACATGACATTCCTAATCCATTGTATCGTGCAAAGACCCACTACAGATTAGGAACGACCAAGGAGTACATTTGAAACAAACGCAGTAGATAAAAGGGGAAAAAAGTTTAGTTTGGCTTTATTATGTAGGTACTCCATTGCTTTCCTTTTCTAAGCTATTATGTGCTGTACATTGGATTAAATCTCTGAGTATGAGGATTTTCTTCTTTCTTTTAATTCTACATTTCTGGTTAAATTACAGTCGGTCATTGTACAGGTATCTGCGTCTTATATTCTTCAATCATGAAACATGCGGATTACATTTGTAATAGAAAACTAGAAGAATTTCTCTGAGGATTTTGCACCACAAGGGACCTTTCTGCGTCTTAGACTCTCTACATACTTGAATCTCAATATGTTTCTTAGCTTACGACATAATGTAGCGTCCGAACAAGATGCAGTACATTAATGAGGAAGAATGTAATTAAGAAAATTAGTTTCCTATTTAGTAATTTATTTGCAGCCAATAGTTAATGTTTCTGACAATCAAGTATATATCTACCGCATCATCGGTGGTAAGTACCTACGCAGTAGTATTAGTAATAAATATTTATTACTACCTAACCAAAATGGTAATAAGTTTCAGTTAATATTCTCTTGAGTCGTACCTCATCTAAAAGTTTAAGGCAAGGTTGGTAAGGGACATTGACAGGTTTACTAAGGTCACAGGAACTAATGTCAGTTATGATAAACAAGCTAAAACATTGAGAAATGTATTTGCAAGTTAATTCAAATTCCTTGAAAAACGTAGGTATGCATAAATGCAGACATAAGGTAATGCTGGTGGCTAGAAATTATATATATGAAAAGTTAAATTAAGCGACTTTTTAGGATTAGGGGTCACCTTAACTTTCCAGTCAGTGTCATCCTGTTTCCATCAAAACTTAAAAGTCTTGAGGGAAAGAAAGTAAATCCCTATTCTAATTACTTTCGCCTACGCTCCATTAAAAGCTTAAACATATTTTGTTATACTCCCTCATGTAATTACATTTCTAATTTGGAGTGTTTTTCTTCTTTTACTTTACTTGTCCGATGAACTTTTCTCCACAGGGTGAACTTTTTTCCACAGGGACAAAAAATTATGAAGTTATTGCTAAGCTTCAGTTATGTGCTTACATTATGTTCATGTATGAAACTGATGTACCTATACTCTTCCTCATGTATTATGCTAATTTAAGAGCAAGCACGAACGTAATCCAATCAACTTAAATCAATGTTTACCAGATACAACTAGTTTTTAAGCTTAGCGGAGCGTCAAGTCATTTAGTTTACACAGTAGGCTTGCTGACGCACTCTTTCTACCAAACAGAAGCTAATACAATATATATCACATTATCCTTTGTACACGTGCTTTGTATTTTTAGTCTTTGCAAATATTAGACTAATTAATTGGTATACACCACAGAGAGCAAACGAAACGATAGATAGCTAGGAATGTTGAATGGAATATTGAATCGGTTTTCCCATGAAATAGTGTCACGAAACGATACGATGATATCCAGATGAATTAAATATCACATTAAATAAATTACGTATTAATTGTAGAGTATTAAGGATTCCGGTTTCCCAGATTTTATAAATCAATTACAATTTCTTAAGACATGGATTTTTGGTAGTCTTATAGCTGGTCTTATTGCGTATTTTCATGAAAATCTAGTTTATCTTCTCAAAGAATGTTTCTCTGAGTCAGACTTCTGTAACATGAGCTTATTAATTAGAATTTCGTAAAGAGATGATGCAGATTGATAAAGTAAGTGAAAACTTAAGAAGAAAGCTTTTATGTGACTTTGCATCGAGAACAGTAATATTGTGCGTGTTGTCTATGTAATAGTATTTTGTTTACGCTAAAGAAAAGTTCCCGTTCTGGTTAATAGTGTTACGAAAACTAAAACAGTTCTCTTCCTAGGTGCAGAAGAGTAAATAATTTAGAAGCAACGATCAATTGTCACTGAAAATATATTACATTTACTTCAATAGATGCTATAAGTAGGCAACTAATTTACTATCCAGATCCACTGAATTTCCTGGTAGGTGTTTAAAAGTGGGCCAAACTTTCTTATGTGCAGGATACTGTCTACATTTCCTTTTAAATACTCCGGA
>JABASI010004184.1:0-14596 GCA_019776505.1 Tomocerus nigrus | reverse complement strand
ACGATTGTTGAACAACGCTATGAGTCAAGACATTAAATATTAAAAATGCTACCTTTAACTAACTTCACATCCGTAACATCATGACACTTAGGTAAGTGTTGGCACACATAACAAATAATATTCAAACTCCTATCCTAAACTTTAAAATTTTAATCAAACTAGTAAAATAACTTAAATAACACGATAAAAATGAGCTTGTTTACATTTATATCAATATGTATTGAATACATTTCTGAAACCAAGTCAGCAGATCGTTTATAGATCGGTAGATCTTTTGTGCACATGATTTCGATCAAAGTCCTCAAAGTAGACAAAATAGTGCAAATAGTAATGCCTTTACATCACCCATGAACTGAAGAGTGACATAGGGTGGCTGTTGGCATCTCCTAGTCTACATAATTAAGTAGTGCAAGAACACGCAATATACCTACGTATAATATGATTGTCGTAATGGAATGATAGCTATATTTGAACTTATCAACACTCAGTCACTATTACTATTAAACAACAATAACAAAAGAACTGGACTTCATTCGATTATATGTGCAAGTAAATAGTAGGGCAGTACTTGCTATTCATTACTATTTGGAACGCTTTAACTGTGAGCATATGTATATCAAGGTCCAACTGATCAGAAGAGGAAATTGGAGCTTATATTTTGGATTCTGTTGCTGCTTTTACTACAGAATCTCGTCTAGGCATAGTTGCACTATTTCTATCAAAGCCTTTCTCATCCGCAAATTCTGGAAGACTATCTAAACGCTGAATTTCAGGAGTTAGACGAAGATAATCCTTCAATGGAGTTCTCTCGCAATCATCCATATTGAAATCTGCGTAGGGCATAGAATCCATTTTGGAATACATTCGTGGAAGTGGCACTTCATGAGTTACATTTGTTGACGCGTAAGAAGGAGTTTCCGTTAAGTCGTTTCTAGAATTATTGTCTGTCGGCTGAACATTGAAAGCTCCAAAATTGAGTCCCTTTTTAGGGGCAGAAGGGAAATAGTCCTGCATGTTTTGTTTCGGCTGAACTTCAGCTGTAGTTGTTAATGATCCAGTGTATGAGGAACCATCTTTTACCAGATCTTGCTGATAGATTTTACGCATACTGTCCCGTCTTTCTTCTTTCTCTTGGTCATGTTTAGGCTTCCGTTTGCGTCTACAGTCCCACCACATCCCAATGATCACTAATAGAAGTACAAGAACGGCAAAGCCTAACGCAATGTACAATCCCGTATATGCTGCTTGCAATGGCTCCGTTGTTTTATGCAATTTCCGAGGATCCACTCGATTTAGAGAATGCTCATCTGTTGATTGCAATAATGCACGATGTATCATAGTATCATATATGCCAAACCATTATTTCTACGACTAAATCAGAAAATTTGAAATCACAAATGGAGAACCAGAATTGACAACCAAAAGGAATTCCGGTTCATAATTCCATTGAGGTGAAGAATATCTCAGGAAGGATTTTCCGGCAACTTTCCCGGTTGTACCCTGATTCTCACACAAAGTCAATTTTCTGGTTTCCATTTGGATATATTTTGTATTTAGAAATGGAATCTCTGAGAGGACTTACGAGGTCTACCACGATGATTCAGAGCATAATGTTCGCTTTCCGAATACGTCGGGGGTTTACTTTTAGAATTGCCCATGTCTATATGTCTATATTGACCACTACGTCAAATTACTTCTAATTGTCGTGTCTTTCGATACTCTGTCTGTGTCCACAAAGAAATTACTGTTTGCTTCCAAACCAAGTATTCCTTTTTTGTAGATTGCTCTACAGTGCAACAGCCTGTAATATCAGCATAATATAGTAATAAGAATCCTCTTCAAATCTAGTCATGGATAATACCTAGTCATAGAGGAGAAAAACAAGCTAAAATAATACTAACCAAACGAATGCCAATTCGTTCTGATGAGCAGATGTTTGCTTTCAAAATTGAGCTTTATGATCCCGGCTCTGTGGAATAGGTCCAGTTCGATTCCCCTGTGTTTGCAAGCAGCTTTGAGAGTCAAATGTTAATCTGCTACAACACAGGTCACTCTCATTTCAACTGAAGATTGTATGAATATGTTCATAATATTATTTGTACTGTTGCATACATGTAATATTTGTACAGCTAAAGAAATGACGTGAAGTGAACTACGTATTAGACTCCACTGGGATGAGAGAGGAATAAATCAGGAAATAAAACTAAAACCTAGCCCTATAATAACGTTTAGGCTCTTAGTTAAGGAGACTCAAATCATATATCGACTATAATATATGAGAGAGAATGTCAATCCTCTTCCTAGACAATATTACTATTGTGTCCTATCTAAGTACTTTTGTAGTTATTGCATCGAAAGGAAATAGACTAATTCTGTGTATACCTACGTGAATACACGAAAATGACTAACATAAAAGTCCAAAGGAAACTGATATGGACGGACGACTGTATTATTCCACTCTCCACAGAACAGAGACAGACAGTGGAAGACACTGATAAGAAATGCCTAAACAAAACAGACACTTGAATAACTTCACTTTACGGAGTGGTTTAAGACAGTGCATGTATACAATAGGAACGAACCACGAACATGCCACATCCATCCATGGAAAAGGAGAAGGACAGAAGTTAGATCACCAGGAATAGGTGTACCTACCCACAATGCAGACCAACCACCCTGTAATGAGCCTCGTGTTAACAATATACTATTTTAAGCAACTGAGTAACAACACATAATCATAACCGTCTGTAAGACTGCTACTGGAAATATTCATCCATGTTAAATGAAAACCAGTAGCTCTAGGTATGTATTTGTCGCTTGTCATAGTGTGAACTTACCCGAAGGAAGTAGGTATATATAATATAATGGCCTACTTGAGTGAGTGAGGTTGGAGGAATAATATTTCTTTGAAGGCCTTTCTTCCCAGTCGCAACCCACGGAGCAGCTATTTACCCCAACTAAACTAAGGATAAACGGTCAAAGTTCTTCCCAATAAATATGAGCAGGCTAGAATAGAACACAATGGCTGTAGAAACCTTAGGTTTAGTGAAAGACACTTGTAAGTCTTTTACGTAAGTACTAATGCATGACATCCACAATGTAATCTATAGCTGGAAAATAAACACAAAAGTGCACCTTATGCCAAAAGTGGTGGGAGTAGCTTTCTACGAAGTACCAATCAAAGTACTCTCGCAGTTTAAAATATCATTCCCTGCTCAGAATGAACATTCCAATTGTAAATTCAACAACCAGGGCATCCAATAAAGTCACTTTTCTGCTCCCGCTACCATAGTGTGTGTATGGTGAGTACGTAGGTAGGTGCATATTATGACGTGATTTGTTTTACTGACATTTCTAAAATTACAGAATGAATTAAATTCCTATTGCTGACTCATCATGTCACTCTATGTTCATAAATTATGACTTCATTTAGCACCTAAAAATATTTTTCCATAGAGTTATACAGTCGAGTCTACTTTGAGTACAATATGCACATATAAATCAATCTAAGAATTTTAATTAGCAACATTATTATGATGACTTAAATACTTTGTATAATAAGTGAGCGACAAAGATGAACAGCCCATTGATTGCAATGATGCCGTCAAGCCATGTAATATTCCCTTTGTTGTAACATCACATTCATTTACAAATCAAAAATATGTACCTACTGAATACTTAATAATAAACTCGTTCAATAATGCAACAACGTCTAGATAAATGCATACATAGTCCGACAGGGCACTATTAATGACTCAGGCATACCCTTTCATAACAAACAGTGATTTGCGAAAACAAGGAAGTGGTGACAGTTTTTCGGGATTTCGTTGCTAGCTGAACTCATGCCATAATAAGTGCCACTCGTTCCTTTATAGGTAATAATATGCACTACCACAAACAAAGTCAGCAACCAAACCCCACATACAACATATGCCCCACTACACTGGAACTACTAGAACACTAAACCAGATGAAGCTCACTAACTTTATGAGATGTAGTTGTGCAAATACTAAATACACCCATCCACCCACTCACCCTTTTACACACAACGGACTTCTTCTTACATGTACACCAATCAAATTATCCTTGGTAGATGTATTCCAATGCAATTCATGCATAATAATATCAGACATACAAAAGCATAAATTCAAATTAATGAATTTCAAAGAAGTTTATCAATTATTATAGCTACAGGCAGATATCCTCTTCTCAGAGGTACCTACTTATATAGATTGCCTATGTGCACGTATTGCATTTAAGAGATCATTTTTTCATTTTAGAATATTGAAAAGAGAGTGTTGGTATTGTTGTAACTAAATGACTACCTATGTAAAATAGCACAGCGTGTGTCGTTTCTCATATCATGTTCTTGAAATGGACAAATGTTTACAAAAATGAATTTGATAATAAAGCTAGGTACTCGCATAATAACACGTTAAAAAGCTTGTAAAGGTAGTTTATCTGCCAGCTTTCAATCGATAATACGTATGTACTAGTAAAACTGCCATTGTCACGTTAGTACAAGTTTTACTTTAAACAGAAATTCGCACTAATTGTGCTTATACAAGAATATTTGGCACATTGCGTGGTTTTAAACTTTAAAAAGTGTTTGCGGTAAACCAATAATAGTACACAATGAAAAATAAAAGTGGAAGTCATTAACTTTCCTATGGAACAAACATATCATTTAATATATTGCTATTAAATTAATGTTAAAGTAAAGTCGCATTTGATTTTCAGATTGAATTTCAGCTCAAAATGGCAAAGAACCAAGAGAAAATCAAATTCAATGAGTCTAGTAGATGGCCTGTTTAGCATAAAGTGGAAGACAATGTTTTAGTTCACTACCTGCCATCACCCATCTTGACACATGACAGGAAAGGCACATCTGCTGGTGTAACACTATAACCATAAGGCAACTCTGCGTCTGCATTGTCGTGTTCTCAAGCTGAACCTAATGTTCACACTGTAGTTACATGCATACGGACTGCAGACTGAACTCCATTGTCATTATGATTATCATTAATGCTTCATTCCGCCTCATTTCTTTTCTTTAGGTCCAATACTCCTTGCTGAAGCATATTATCTGTCTGTAATACTAAGTTATGGTAGCCATGTTCATATTATTACTTGGTGACATCTGCGGTAATAAGCTGAGTTCATGTGAAATTTCGCGTCTTTTCCTTCTCACTTACATTTCCTTGACACGCTGTAATTCTTTCCAGTATTCAGTGTCTGTGCTTGTCAGTCACCTAAATGGCAAATTACCTCGAGAATATTCATAAAACAATACTCTCTATGCTTTGCATAAATAAATTGTTCTCAAGCTAAAAGGAAACTCAGTAAAAAGGCGAGCATTACACTTGTTTGCACTACACTACTAAACTGTTGGGATAAATAAATGTAATGCGACACATCTGTAATCCGTCAACACCTCCTCACTCCTCTGTCACTACGTTTTGCATTACATAAACTAATTTTGTGCACACAATAATAATTTGGTTTAGTTTTAAGTAGGCATAGAATAACTTAGTTATTCTATGATTTAACTGAGTCTGTTCATTTCATTCATTTTACTTATCTAGACAAAGACAAAACCGAAGTTTATAGAGCCTTAATAGTTTTGTTGACAAATCTCCTGTTTACTAGAAATATTCAACCATGTAATGTAACACGCGCAGGCAAAGACAGTTAATTCTAATATTTAAGCATTCACTTATCTATTTCGGGATTTGTGACGTATTTGCACGATTTGCCGTTGCTGCTTGCTAGCTGCTTGGAGTACCTAAATGATGAAGTTGCGACTTTGCAAGCTTTGCGACATGTGCATTTTGAATTGCGGGATCAACGCGTATTGATATGGAAAAACACGTAATTACGTGGCTATAGTCAAAGACGAAGCAGTGCAATATCATCGTCTCTTTCATCATATCATCATAGCATCATATCACCTTTCAGGATATTTTTATTGCTGAATGCATATGGTATCCAGGACAAACAGAAGCAAGTGTCTAAGACTGAAAGAATATTATATGATCATGAACTGTACTTTGCTGAAATCACACTACTCAAACCAGGAAATTGTGTTTCAAGTCCTCCAATGTGTACTGAATGGAGCGGTAAACCAAAATGTTAGTTATTTTCTAGATACTGCTAACCACAGTTTCACTAATTACTGTTTTGTGAGAATAGAATAATCCATCTTGATTTTATTTCTTAATTTCATCCTAAATGGCAAATGCAAACTATGGTAATTAGAAAGGAAATTCGATTGATCTTTAAGTATATGGGGATTTGCAGTATGTAAGAGCAATAATGCGGCAAGATAGTAGAGAAAAGACTATAAAATCTTATGTAGGTACTAGCTCCCATTAATGCAAATTCCAATTTCAGAAAGAATGCCGCCCCTATACACATTCCTTCTCACGATGTACTGTATAGAATTACAAACAAATGAAACCAAAAACTTCGTATTCTGCTTTGCGAAGCACTACAACTTAAAAGATACGTTTTCTTTTTATGGTGGGGCATTATGAACGGCAACTGCTTATGCATCGTGAATCCATGTTATCCATGTAAACTCTTCCATATGTATACTGAGGCTAAGCAATGCCAAGCTACAAAAGTGTAATAATCACCTTGCATGTTGAATGAAGTTAAAAGAGGATAGCGTAACATGGAATAAGAAATGCGGCAATTCTACTAAGAACTATTTGGTTGCGTCAGCATTAGCATACACAGACGATATAGACAACAGAAGCAATTAGTCGAATTTAGTGACTTACCAATTAACGCCTCATCAGGGTCATGTGGAGCAACAGACAATCGGGTAAGCAGGCGGAAAAGTAATGGAAGAACATCCAAACTTTCCGAAGTTTTTCTAAAATATGGCAAACAAGAGGGACGAATTAATCCCCAGATCCTCATCAGAACTATCAATTCACGGAGTGTTCCCACAGCTTTAGAATCTCGACAGACTTCCCACTGCAAAAGAATAACTTCATTATTAAGTGATCAATGTAGCTAGAAGTTGTAGACCATTTTCATGAATAAACTGTTGACGGAAAAGTCGTAATTGTAATTTTGCTTTGATAAATGGAAACATACAAAGCACATAATATTTCTCTGAAATAACAGCACACTGCCTACGCTAATTTGGGCACATCATGTAATTCAGAAAGTAATTTAACTTGCAAAATTGTTTATAAATATACTTTGGCTTGCTATTATCCGCTCGCTGTCACAAGTGCTATACCTTAGCTAATTATATGCTCAATTGCGTCACGCAGTCACGATTTTTAGACCTGAGCCAGTGTCAATATCTGTAATTGTTATTTAACGAACTAAGAATTTCAAAAAAAATATTTTCCGTTTTCTCTGAACATACAAAAGGTACAAGCATGGCATAGTCAACTAAAAAATGCTACTGAATATGGTAGAGTCCATAGAAGTAGCATAGAGTAAGGAGATCTCGTTTGATGACATTTGGTCTTTTGTACCTACAGTTCTAAAATTACATAAATAATTTGGTATAGGGATTCTTCTCTTACAGACGCATTTTAGATATATTGTGCACAAACTAGCACTTTGGGATGTGCTGTTAAACAAGGTGTATTATTTATATAACTAGAAAGCACCATCATTAGTAAGCTTCACCTTCTATTAATAATTAGTTTTAATCTATTAAACTTACTCCCGGTGCCCTTGAATGCCTCAAATCTGGTAAAGTAGCCAGTAGTTTTAAAGCCAAATCTGCACACCATTGCAGAAATTGTTGAACAGACTGTAACGTGGGAGCTTCGACGGCATATTCTGTGGCCACGATGTGTACAAGAACTTTATTTATGTCGGATAATGCTTCTCCCTTTGCACTGAGTAATCCTGGATAACATTGAAATTATTAAATTATATTTCATTTTCATGGTGCGGTGAATATCTGACAACTATTTATTTGCAATTTCTAAGAAAACTGTGTTTCTTTATTATATGCTTTCAACATAACTACAACACCCTATTGACATAATGGTATTAGTATAAATCGGTTGATGGTAACAAGAAAAATAATTTGGTAGGGTGAACGAGAAATCAAAACTTGTATGCATACCTGACAAGGATTCAGCTGGCCCTTTGTCATGAGAGGAGAGATCTCGTGGACGTAGAAGTGATTTTAAAGCCCCGGAAACTAAATGAAGAGTTAAAAGCGTTTGCTGATCGTTAGTCCTTGCAGTACCTCCACAGGCAAGTCTGAATTTCAAAAATAAAATTTTAATATTGTAGTGCAAAATTTGATCTAGTAAGTTAATTTTTGCGCAATTACCGATATAGTGCAGCTTTGATAACCAAAATTCTAACGTTGTAATGGTTTTGTACTGGAGGAGGCTGTCGAGCGAACGTTTCGCTTAAACGATCAGTTATGTTTTCGATGAGATTTTGACGTACGCACATCATTACATCCCAAGGATCTAAACCGCCAATCATACTGAGCTCAATTAACGTGGTAGCAGTACCTAAGCAAACAAATTATTAATTAGATTTAGATTGTGCATTCACCTACACCAACAAGTCATTATTTTCTAACTACACCCTGATAACTTATAATAAATGTATCATCTTAGGACTTAGCAGTCTTCAATTGTATATTATACTCGTATACTTACTTGCATCTATATTAGGGTGTATTTTATAAACATGAAGATGAGAAAGGTGGTCCAATGCAACAAGGAGGGAACCACTCCATGTGAATTCCATAGACACATAAGGAGAATGTAAGGCATTTTGGAAAGATGTTACATTATTTGGTGGTGTGGGGCTAGAGAAGAAGGAGCTAAATTTTGCTTGCTTAGAATCCGAAATGTCATCCCGATCTCTTTCTCGTTTCATAGGGAAGTTCAGGCTTATATTCGTTGTGCCTGTAGTGTTCCCGGGTTTGTAATTTGCAGATGGGTTTATAACTCCGACCTGCAATAACCACAGATAATTAAAAAACATTAGTTCACACTACCAAGCGTGCACTATAAGAAAATGGTCGCGGACCCGTGAAGAACAGCTTGATGCAAACGCGAGTCAACGACCGCAAAAATGGTTACAATTAAATTTGACTAAATCAATGATAAAAAGAGTAAACGTAGTGAGGTGTGACGAGAAATGCACATGTCATGCAGCAACAGTCACACCTAAGGTAACAATACACACACTACCTACAGAATTGAATAAAACATGAGCAAACAAAAAGAGACACGTAACACCATGAAATCTTTACTGCATCACAGTTAAGACAAAAACAGTTATTCATTTCACTTTCATTATAATCAACCATTACAGCATCCCTATTCAACGAGGATAGCTCTAAGTATAATCTCCCTCATACATACAGCAAGACTTTGTAAACGGTAATAAAAGAAGCCCATCCCTCAGAGCAAAGAAAAGGCAGATAAATGATGGAAAACAATAATCTAAAATAGAAAATTAGAAAGCAAGTTGATGATCTATTTGTTACCAGGACTCATTCGCATTAATGCATAATCTATCCCAAAAAGGTTCTAAACATATAAAATTGACAGTTGTTCAGACTCTATGATATATCACTAAAAGCAATTAAAGTAATAAAAATAATAATGAAACTCTATTCTTCAATCAGCTCACGTCTACATTCTATGCAAGCAGATGATCCCTTTTCAAATGGAGGAACTCTATGCCTGTTCGACCGTGCTATTTTAACATTCAGTCAAAGTGCAACTTACTTGCTGAAGATTGTCACAACGAACTAGTACGACGGAGCCATTTGTCAGACTTAGCGCAGTCAACGGTGTCATTACAGCATTTGCCTGTTGGTAACTCTGTGACTGATTCTGCATAGAATTCTGTAGTCCTCCATAAGAATGCATGTTGGTGGAAGTGGAAGATATTAAATGTAACGGTAAGCTACACATTTCTGCAATTGTAGATCCGAATTGCACTTGGGCTCTTTGCTGCCACCTCTAAAGTCAAAAATTCACACAGCATAAATAAATGCATCTATGATTAATAATAATTATTTAACTACTTCTGACTTTTAGACAATAACCGATTTTATAACAAAAATGTGTGCTACTACCTGTTGCACTACCAGTGGCATTGGAAATGGAACAGCCCATAATATTATATATGCTTTAAAGATTATAGAATTCAATAATGTATCATGGGTATTTAGTCATTTTGCATGCAAAAATAATCCCAAATTCGCAAATTCACTTCAGCTTTACTTGAAAAATGTAGTCAAGAAAGCGAACCTCGAGCTGCCTACATGGCCTACGCCTACAATAAATGGTTACTCACTAGCGGTTCTGGAGCTACACTATTATTTTAAAATTGAGGTAGCTTACGGAAGTGTTTATGAGATCGTTATTCGTTTGGAATCTCGGTTTAAGGGCTACAGGATGAGCCACCAGTTCATACAAGCACAATACGCTGGAGCCATTGTCACGATTTACTAACGACACAATTAAAACGTCCGTACTAGTTTTGCTTCCAAATTTTACGGTGGAGATAGAATGATCTATTCAAGAAAATACATATCTTTAATTCATTGGTCACATGTAATGAAAATGCTTATTGACAATAATAATAATATGTGCTAATCGTAATAATTGATTAACCTGGTAGATTAGGCAAAAACAAGCTCTGTGATGCATTTACAACTATTTCAGCTTTGTCTCGGCTGCCAAATAGTTTTACCGAAACACGATTAAGCTGTACCGGCTGTTTCATTTTATCACCACTGCTAACCACAACAATGTCACCATCTGTAACAAAAATTGGCTTTCATAAAAGAGGAACAAAATTGGCCAAAAATAGAAGATAAATATTTCCTACCTTTGGAATATGCCATATCAGTGCAGACTATTCGACTCCTTACTGCTACCATTTTTTCTACTGCAACAATAACTTTAGATGGGTCTTCATATGAACTGACCATTGCACCTAACAGCCCGGTAGCAGTAACAATGACGCATCCATCTAAAGCCTTTCCACCAAATCCTCGACTGCTTGGCATTAAGCTGACATGGTATTTGTCACTGTATAGCATACAGTCTAACTTGTCTTGTACAACACAAACCTGCGCATCAAAATTTTAGATTTTCATTAAAAAAGTTAATATATAATATTATTATTCATTATTACATAAATATAAGATATAGACAAGGAAAGGGAGAACATGCCAATTAGTTAGATATCTATAGACAGTCATTAAATATATTTCCATCAATCATTAGCGTCAACAGCTTTCCATGCATACCAATACCATGTATTTTCAAAGTTCATAACGTGAACGTATCTTTGGAATATTTTATATGCATCTAATCATACATATTTATTATATTAACTTATTGTGGACAATCAATTACCTTACGAGGAATGTTAAGCCAACTTGAACACAAAATGGGTTCCCCGTCGTACGACGTACCGTATAATACATGCCATTTATTGAGCAAGTGATCAACCATGCCATAAACTTCAACCTTGCCGTCTTCAGAAGCAACTAAGAGTTTGACACCACTGTGATCCCAATGTAAATGAACAATTTGAGGAGTGCTATTTTTTACTCTAAACGCATACAAAAGAAAATCAAATTATTGTGATGATATTATTATTGTATTATTTACATTTTAGTTTATATAATTGCTTTGTTCTTGAGAAACATTTTATTTTAGGTTGTAGGTTATCAGTTATCACTAATTAGAAAAGAACAGTAGTGCCGAGGGCCCTATAGCATTTACTATTAAGTATCAATGAAACCAAACGCATACTTACAGGTGGCATTCCCAAGGTGTATTTAAATCGGCTACATAAACATGAGATCCAGAACTTGCGGAAGGCGGACCAACATGTTCCGAGAAATTGTTAGGCTTCTTTATTAAGTCCACATATGACGTAAAGGCCACCAAATTACGACAGGATACGGTACATATTGGTGATCTTTGAGGAACAACACTGAAATTCGATATAATATTATAATGCTTGAATTAAACTATTCCATGGAGAAATAATAATAATAATATATGGTATAAGTAGATACAGCGGCGAGCGGTACCCATTCATGCGTCATTGCTCACATTATACGTTTAATCCCCTCAAGTCTCAAGGCTCATGAAATTCAGGTGATACAAATAAGTGTCCACCACCAAGGCCTTAGATAGAACACAGTTTACTTTTTTGTGTATGTAAAAATAAAAATGTGTACACAAAAAACTAAAAAGCAAGCTGTGTTCTAAAGCCTTGGTCCACCACTACTGTTCGAAACTGGACAAGGACATTTCATTAACTTAAAGATTGCGAATATGGAACAAGTCTGCTTAGCCAAAAGAAATATTTTCTCCAAAATTCATAATCGTTCGTGGTTAATTAAATCGCTTGCATAGATTGCCTCTGAATTGTGAAGCTTCTTGAAGGAACACATAGATATTCAGGCAAGCAGCTTGTAATGCTTTAATCTTTAAATTGGAATTTGAACTGAATCAAAAGTTATTACCCATTTAGTAACCAAATTTTCTCCGGAACGGTGGCTATTAACCGAAAAACAAAAATATGCAATCGATACATATTAGCTGACAAAATTTCAAAATTCTCTTTCGATACGGTACCATGGGCATATATAGCCCTACTGTTCATGAAAACCTGTGGAGACAGTATGCTTTCAAAAACGGGTTTCCAATCTGTTTCTGAAAGTGTTACGATAAGTCTTATAGTCATGGTTAAAAAGCCCAAAAAGTAGTTCTCCATTTTGTGTTTTGTAAAAAGAATACGATTAATAAATTGTAACATATTTAATACTAGAGGTATTTTCAAAGAGAACTTTGTCAGCTTTCGAGTGCATACTTTAGTTTTTTGGTAGGACCCACTGTTCCGGAGAAAATTAGGTATCGTAATAGTATATATAGGTAATATATATGCGTAACAAGTTTTGGATCAGCCTGTATGTCCTTTCTGTCTGCTGCAGTTTAGGACACGAAACGGTAATTCAGATGCAAAGTGTGGTCAAAAACGTGTGTTCATAGTTCATGTGCAACGACTTACTTGCATGGATTTATGTATTACTTACTACTGTTGTATAGGGTAACAACAGTAACTTGCCCTATGACTTTCTCCATGTAAATGACATTTTGTCTTTTCACGCCTAAATGGCGCATCAAAATGTTTATCATGCTAATAACTTAACTTTCACTTCAATTTTATAAAAGCTTGTAAAATTGAAGTGAAAGTATAATGCAATAGGAATGACTCAATGCCGAAATTCTTTTGGAGTGGCATACATACAAAAATAATGTCATTTACTTACATGGAGAAAGTCGCGAAAGAAAGTTACAAAATACATTATTATATCATAGCCAACAGCTTTATACTAGAATTTTGATACCTTTTTGGACCAACGTTAGCAGAACCGGCGGACTTAATTTCATACAATAACTCCATCATTACCTTCCACCTGTTGAAAATTTTATAACTGTCAATCTAAACTTTATTTTTCCTAAACTAAAATTTTTCCTCTCAAATAAAAAGCTTTCAAGAGTTTGTAATAATATTATGTGACAAGCATTTCGCCAGTCACGCAGGCCCAGGAAACAATCACAGAATGAGTGTCACGATTACTGGTGGTCGATGGCCTAAAGAAAATAAATGTAATCAAAGTTCATGTTGTCAATTGTTCATGGTTCACCCGTTCACCATTTCTCAACTATGTAGTCACTAATACTGAAGTTACTAACAACCAATTATACATAGGTGCTTGTGTTGCGGGTTACTAATACTTGTAAAATCGATAATATTTTTTGTCAAGACACACAAATAGAAATTATATAATAATATTTCTCCAGTAAACGTTTGTTCCTCAAGTAGTGTGCTTTGTCAAGTTGAGTTGTTCCAGCAAAAATGGATTTGCAATTAAATATCTTATTAAAAGTTAAAATTACCACCTATTGTTCCTAAGTTTTGTTTGGAGACAGCTCGTATACTACAGATGGCAGTAAGCGCAAATTAATCTATGGATTTTGTGTTGCATTGCTATTGCTACCAAGTCACTATCAAGCTACCTGTCTAAATAAATCTACCAAAATCTATGTACGTAAAGTAAGTAATGTACCTTTTATGTACTTTTTTAAACCGTAAACCACCCGTAAAACTAAATACTTTACTAACTGTCAAAAAACTAACTATAATGCACTTTTCTTTTTCATGCATGTAATATGAAAAATGAAATTTATTAGTGAGTGCAATAGGTCAGGTTGGAACTTTAAGGTAAGTTATGTTGTATTCCCAAATTGGTATACTATGAATTTTTGATTAATTCTTTGATTAAATCAATGCCTTTTTTACATAATAGTCATGCACCACAGACAAGGACAAAAGACTGGTATTGTGTATTTTTTACCTTATGACTTTACTGATCATTACTATCATTAGATTACATATTGTGATATTGCATTGGGTGGGATAATGTTCTCATCATTATTAGCGCAAAGCTGATAAGTACCCATAGACAAAGGTAAAGCATATGATCAATGCCTTTCTCACATAAGACATGCAATGGCCATGTATAGATCTGGGTCCAATAGTTGCTGAG
>JABASI010004183.1:0-14600 GCA_019776505.1 Tomocerus nigrus | reverse complement strand
AGGATCCTTTGGATAATTGATGATCCTGACAAGCCTCTCTGCCGTATAAACCTCTTACACGATACCCGCTTTTGCATATACGATCTCTCCACACTCAGAAACGATTTCTCCATTTCCAGATACGATCTCTCCACACCCCCATATACGAAATCATATATTCGAGTTCTCCGTGAACCATATTTTATATCAGTAGCTGCTATACAATTAAAAGAACACATTTCTTTGAAGTTCATACAAGCAGTTTATTAACTCACAGATAGAACTATTTTTTGTCCAATTATTATTATTATTACCTACTTCTCATTTGCTGTAGGTACAAAGAAATCTCAATTCCTTTTTTTCGCTTTTCTAAAAATTTTGCCACCATACCAAGATTTAATTTTTAAGAATAATTGATTGCATTAGTATATATATTATATATCAGGTTTATAAACAAATAATCAATACTTTGTTGGAGTAGTTGCCCATGTCGGTTTTAATTGAAGCAGAAATTTATTGCTAAGTTTTTAAACGAACGATACTTAAATTGTTTCTAAGTGAAGTAATGTAAGTGTAGGAGCATTTTAATTATGACATTTACATTAAATTTTATTTAATACTAACTAATAAACTTGGACGATGATTACAGATGAGACAGTTCAAAGAATCATACATCCAGAAAATTTCGGAGGAAATTGTTTTCGAAGGAACTACATCTGAAAGACGCCACTATCTGCACAGTATCTCTGGATATCTACAATCTAGTTCATTTGATTTGGGAGTGAAAGCTGCTGATTTCTTTAATGTGACTTTCGGATTCATCGGAGTGGTACTATTTGATTTGATACACTTAATTACTGATGCAACTTAAGTAGTAGGTCCATAACAAGTTATTGCTTTCTGGTATGTAAAAACTAATGAATAATTTGTTTTGTAGGCTGTAAGCGTTATGCTAACATATATGCTCGTGTTGGTGCAATTCCATGTACCAACGGTCAACATGAACAATCAAGCATGCAGTTGCAACTGTTCCGCTACATGAAACAATGAAATCAATATTTCATAAATATAGTTATGGAATGGAATTAATGTCTCTTTAGAATTCCCAAAATTTGCTACCGTAAAAATCGAATCAAATCGCCGTATCGATATAATTGCGCGTACGGGGAATTATTTCGATTATTATGGCCAAAATTGGTCATTCGAAAGAACAGTTCTTCTATCAAAATAATTCCGCATACGCAAATAATAAAAAGTGCATGTTTACCTATATACTTAGCTTAGAATTAGAATATAAGTACAGGTGTCCTTACAATACGTACATATTATGTAAATGAGTAAGAGCATTGGCTTATTGAGATAAGATATCTGATTATTGTTAATTATGATTGAAGGTGTGCAAAAAGCCATTGAATTACTTGAGAAAACAAAAGCATTTCAAAAAATTGGTTGCTATTTTACTGATCAACCCTTTCCAGGCTACGAGGGATACTTTTTCACAAGTTTGGATTATTGGGAATGCTATATACACTGTACAATTTTCTGTCAGTCTCCACAAATATGGTACGCACCGGCATGCGGCACTTGTACATTGTACATAGCATGGGAATACTTGGGCTGGATTTTTATTACATCAGCCAATTATTTTTTATAGCAATCATTCATGAGGCTTTGAACATTCGAATTAGTTAATGGTTGTGATCTTGTGATGTTGCAATTTTGCAAAATATAAACCGTACCAATTAAATCGTAAATCAAGCGACTATTAATTAAATTAGACAATTAATTTCGATTTCGATGTTTTATATAGTTCTTTGCATTGCAAAGCATACTAAAGCTAAAGGCCAGAAAAAAGTAATTACAGAACTCGCATTAGGAGTTGTTGATTCTATTACTTCAGATTCTGTACTTGTTGTGGGTACTTCGGATGCTGTGGTTTCGGATACTTCGATTGTTGTGGTTGTTGGTACATCGGATATTGTGGTTGTGAGTACTTCGGATATTGTGGTTGTGAGTACTTCGGATGTTGTGGTTAAGGGTACTTCGGATGTTGTTGGTACGTCGGATGTTGTGGATACTTCGGGTGTTGTTGGTGCTTCCGATGTTGTGGTTGTGGGTACTTCGGATGCTGTGGTTGAGGGTACTTCGGATGATGTGGATACTTCGGATGTTGTGGGTACTTCGGATGTTGTGGTTGAGGGTACTTCGGATGATGTGGATACTTCGGATGTTGTGGGTACTTCGGATGTTGTTGGTACTTCCGATGTTGTGGATAATTTGGGTGTCGAGAATTCGTCTGATGATGTGGACGCTTCCAATGTTGTGGGATCTTCAGATGTCGTTGAGACGGTAGTTATCGGATTCGGCTCGCTGATTAAGCAGTGTAACTCATTGGACCCGGCTGAAAAGTTTAATTCAAAGTTTCAACTTTAAAGAAGCAGTAAAATTCCAGGTGATTGCCTGTTACTAATATCATTACACAGAAATTAAGGAACTTATTGGATTAGGCATAGAAAGGGGAAAGGTATTACTCATACTTTCCCACCTCGGCGTCGTGGCGAAAAGGACATCCTGCTGGCCGCGCGGCTAGCTGGGACACCCTGCTGCCCGAAAGCCACCAGGGTGTGACTTTTACTGTAATTTTTACACTAAAATTTCAAAATTTTCCACGCTACACTTAGAAAGTTATTTTTTTAGACCATTTTTAGACCAAAATTTTTAAAAAAGGGCCCAAAAATTTTTCGCGCTAACGCGAGATTAAATCTCTCCCTGCCCTACCCCCAGCCCGCCCTCTCCCCCTTCCGACACCCTGTTGCTAAATTGTCATTTACACCCTGCTGTGGAAATCGAGGTGGGAATGTATGGTATTACTACGCAGGGTATTGGTTGATTCTACCTTCAAAATGGTGATCCATTTTTGTCTCACTGTGCGTCACCAAAAAAAAGAAAAGGTTATCTCATTATGCTGGACTGAGAAGAAAACATAATTTCCATTCGATATACAAAATAAAAGCATTAAAACCTCATAAATGCATCAGAGAAAATGCCCAAAAAATTCGTAACTTTATCGTAGAAGATACTCTGTGCCTGTAACGTTCGATTTTTTGCGTTTGGAGGGCCGCACCCCTTCCCCACCAAACCCCTCCAACTTCCCTTCAACCCCCTGGAGTTTTTGAAAACTGAGCTAATTGTCCCGGATTTTCAATTCTCAATTCTGGTGTCCGTAAATTATCAAAAATGAATTACGATAATATATACCTAGACTATAATAAATATTATACGATAATGTTTGACTGCAATGGATTGTCATATTATTGTTGTTAAAGGGAAGAATAAGAACCAACCAGTGCATAGCTTATAGATAGTAATTTTGGGTAGACTCTACTACTATATCTACTCGAAATGGAGTGTACTGACAAAAGAATTAATTTGTATTCAAAACACGCAATAATATTTTACCTATTATGTCATCAATCCATTGTTTATGGGCTGACACATTGGAATAAACATCAGGACATCTAAATAAGGAACAACCGTAGGTCCACGACTGTATTCCCAGCAAAAGATATTCATTTCCTGTGTCAGCATTGTTTATCATCAAGGGTGCCCCGCTGTCTCCTTCAGCACAAGTTCCAAGCCCAACTGAACCGGCACAGAAGACAGAAAAATCATCTTCGACGTGGTCATAGTCCTTCATACAACCAACAATGTCGATAAAAGGGACTGTTGCTTTCTGCAACACAGGAGATGGCTTCTCGGAACTATTTGTGGTACTTCCCCAACCTAAAGGGTCAGAATTAACAAATTATTAATAAAGCTTCGACAACCACGCTTCTTTAAAACCCTCCTCCAAGTTCTACGGTTCTTTGAAAACGATTGTGCAGATTGTGCACCCGTTTGGCTTAGACCAACCTGCAATGACATAGTCCTCCGTATTTTTAAGCTCGTATGGATATTCCGGCAAAATTATCTTGTCTACGTGGTTCTGGTCAAACAATAGGGCATTTGTAACTTTAAGCATTGCGACGCCATTTGTTTCATAATTAGCCCTATAAAATCAAAACGACGTAATTAATTTTTGTATGGATTGTACATTTTATTGATTATATTATAGACTATTGGCATGCCAGGGTGCATATTGGTAGATGCGGGTAGGGCTTTCAGTTTGGGCCTCTTTGGCAGGACTCTTAGTTAAAAATAAAAATGATGCGTACAAAAATTCATTTGTCAATGATCCAGAAAAGGCTGCGATTCTACAATGAAGATCTTTATAAATGCACACTGCACAGCACACTGCACGCTGCTATATATATGTATATAGAACTCAAAACTATAATCTTACCGGGAGGGTTTTGGGGATGTGCAAATTCTTTCGACTTCACGGATTTGCTCGACTTCTTCTAATTTTGTTATGTCGTGTTCACCAGCTGATATAGAATACCGCTCTATATTCCGCCAATCTGAAGCGACTGGTGTTTTTCAGAATGCATAGAATATAAGTATTAATTAATTAAGTAGTTACCTACAAGTTTTAGCATATAGCTTGTGTGCTCTATTTCAAGTAAGCCCTCGCGGCTTGAGAGATCTGTTTGATTCCACTCTGTGGGTCGTACACCCCCCCCCCCCCCCATGGAATTTGATAGTAATCCTCCCCCTAACACACAACACACACACAGCTTGTGCTGAATATACCTAGTTGTGAAATTTTACGCGGAAATATATTATGTTCATGCACGGAATTAGACCCTTAGAGAATTAGACTCTTTTTTCCGGAAGGTAAGTGCTGATGATTGCAATTCATCCAGTGATGAGTGCTTGAGTGCAACTCACGCAAAGAGGAGAGCTACTTACGATGAAATTGGACATAATATTATAATTAATGGTCTGCTCCATTCAGCACCGTTGTATTCTATAGAGAGACACCAGATCAACGCTTACCTTGGGGAAAATAGGATCTAACCATTATACCCTCAATGATTTGAGACATTCCACGACTCTGCCATATACATGTTAGTTTCAAGCAAGTTTCAACACTATTATATAGGGAAACCCGGAAACCTATCTACTCGCTATGGTTTTAAGAAAAATGTACACAATTATACGTAATTAGTATTAGGTACCTACTTATTAGCACCTGCATAAATGTAACTACTGCATATTAATAACACTTACAGCAATTTTCAGAAGTTATGACCCAATTTTCATTGAGTATGGCTCCAACGCATTTATGTTCGGAATTCAGGCGTATGGATACAATCCAGGGATACTGATTAGGATTTACTGGAGTACCTCCAATAATTTTATTACTATATTTAGCAACACAATCTTGATGAAGAAAATTGTTGGAACAATGGAGTGAACTTAATAGAAAAAGCAAACACGTAAAGTATAACAAGAGCATTTTATTTTCTTTGATTTTAATCAACTGAATAGCCTGGACTTTTAAAATTAAATAGCTAGCAATCGTCTAGAACGCTCCACTTAAATGCAAAAAAAATCCAAGTTTCAGTTACTCTATTAGCATTAAAGCATTGTGTTAATTCGTACCGCATTCATGGACTTCTGAGTTGAGTTTTTGATAAGGGGTTTACAAGTATTTATTGTCATCTCACGAAGTGATTAGAGATTGTGATTCATCTAGATTGACGCGTACAAAAATTATGTGCCTGTCTGTACCTGTTTCTGTAATAGTTCTAGCCTTTTGACTGAAATAACCTGCAGCTTAATGATAACGATTAACGATTCAATGATAAATCGCTTTATAAGCCGGAAAAAATCCCAGTAGGATAAGTCACAGAAGTAGGAGTATTTGGTATTCATTTCAATTTTCAATGCTGTTGTCGCGAAATATGAAATAATTGAAATTAAATGAGTTGATTAAAATATCAAAAACAACCAATTAGTGTACATATAGTATGTATTGTAACCTTATTTATTTCAAACCTCAATATCAATCCATCGAATGACAATATGTAAGTATTAATGTATAGTAGTTGTAATGTAATAATTAAAGGAAAGAAGACCAAAGAGGGAAAAGTTAAGATTCTGATTGTTGTCATCCTTTGATCTTTGTTATATTTATTATGGTTCCATATTTTAATGATTGGCTAAAAGAGGATTTAATGGAAAATGGAACCACATTTGCATTGATGTTCAGTTGGCTAGGCCCAGTTATTTTTAAGCGTCTCAATGTTTGCCATGTTCTAGAGAAACTACTACCTACATGTAGTAGAAAACTGCGATTCTCATTGCGCCCACCCGAAAAAATAGTAGAAATCGACTCTGTGTCCAAGCGGTACTGCGGTACTTGTTGTATCGATGCTGCAACATCATTTCATCCAGAAACAGAATTTTAAACAGTTTTTTCTCTCGATAAGACAGACTTTTATTACATTATAAGTAATGCATATCCGTATTTGACCTTAACAATGGGATTTAGTCGGCAAAATGAGACATGTTAAAACTCTAATCATAATCAATAATTGTAATACCCAAATCTAAATGTAGACATCATAAATGTGAGCAGTTGGTGAAAATTAAACTACCTATATATAAAGTCTTATTATTATATACTATATATACACCATGCATGGTCATGAGCAATAATTCTTGATATAGTAACAGCAAGTGCTAATGATATGACTTGATAAAAAACAAACAATGAAAGAACATTGTGAACTACAACAACTCATATAGGTAGATACCTTAACTTGTTGTGGTTTAAATCAAAATTAGAGCAATAGATTAAACCTAAATATAACTTTTTTCCAAAATGGAAAACATTAGAATTGCATTTCAAAAAATTGTGAAATTTTTTCAGGAAGCAAAAGATTCTGCTTCGAAAACTGGGTCTCTAATCGGAAACCTAGGACTAATGCTTATAATCGGAGCGTTCATTTACGCCATTGTTGAATTTGTATTCATAAAGCAAAGCTACTATCAGAAATGTTCAGTTGACTCCGTGATTTCGACGAGCATTGCAGGCGTTTTGAAAGTCAAAGGAACCAACAATATGAATTCGGACTATGCTCGAGTATGGGATGCAGTAGATATTTCCCAGGATATCGACGGAGGAATCTTCGTTGCAACCAACGTAGGGATTCGGAACCAAACTATGACAGAGTGTAGAGAGGAGTATTCTTTTCAAGGCTCGCATTGCACTCGACCTGTTGAAAAGAATACCAAAGAATTTTGTTTGAATGTGACAGATCAATGTGCCCCGAGAACAAAGTTGTTAAATGGATTTGCTACAGGAAATTGTTGCACGGAAGATGGAGTAAAGTGGCCAGATGGCGTCTGTGAAATAATGGGTTGGTGTCCCCCAGGAAATATACCGTATGCCCACACTGCCAATGGTTTCTTATTTGAAGGCGTTGAAAACTTTACATTGATGGTAACAATGAATATCAAATTTCCTGAATGCGGAAGACAGTTCATGAAAACGCACCCTGATCAAAAGAAATATAATGAACACTGCCTCTACGATAAACAGAACACTGATTGTACTCACTTTCGAATTGGGGACATTGTTGAAAATTCCAAAGCAGATTTTTCGACCATAGCCAAATCTTCAGGTCAGTTTGTGATAACAATCAATTGGGACTGCGACTTCTTTTTATCGACTATTGAGAAATGCCAGCCGGTTATCTCGTTTGAACAACTTGAGATCAAAAAAGAAATGGAAATTACATTGCAAAAAGTCATTTTTAATATCGAAGACCCAAGGAAAGGTTCAATAAGACGACGGCGCATTGAAAAGTTTCGAGGAATTAAGATTTATGTTAAAGTCGCCGGAACCGGGAAAGTTTTTAGCTTTATGAACTTACTACTCGTGGCAGGGGCTCTTAAAGGTGCTCTGGATATTGCCGTTGGTATAAGAAACTTTGGAAGAGAGGCTTTCAATTGGCTAGGCCAGCATTCACCCCAGTGTATTCTAAACACATTTCCACGATGGAAGGCAAAAATACAAGAGGACAAAATTAAGGAAGAAATTGAGAAAAGGAAAAAGAAATTGCAAGAAGAAAAGGACATGGCCATACGTGAAATCCTCTTACGAGAGCAGAATCCAATATGTGATGAAAATGAAAATATGCCATTATTATCTAGGCAATAATGAACGCCTTACCTGACACATGCATTCAAAATTTAATTAGTCTGTTTCACTTCCATTCTGTTATTTAGATGAATATCCTTAAAAACGTGCGTATTATAACAATAATTGGATTTAAAAGATTAAAAAAGTTTATTTGATCTTTATTAGTAAAAAACGAGCTCTACATTGTTTTGCTTTATTTATATTTTGCTTTATTTATATATTTAATTAAATTCAAAAATCATTTAATGGATTTCTACACTAACGACGAGGGGGAATTATTTTTATAATAAATTTTTATGATTGATTATTGATGGAATTTATGTTTGTAATTTTCTTGAATGCACCCTTGAGCATAGAACAAGATAAGAAATCGCCAAAATCCCTCCACAAAGCATAATGAGCAAAATCATATAAAATATCAAAGTGAAAATGAATGCGGTGTAGTTAATGCGGAGGAATTTCCCTTCAACTTGAAGTTTGAATTTGATTCCAATGTAGTCATTCAAAGTACGGTGTCTCTCGTCGTGAATATGGACGTCATGATGCAAATCAGGTTTTGCGTTCGTGTGCACTTGTTTAAAAATATATTCCGGATGGCACTCATTTTCAGATGAATCACTGTAGAATTTACAATTCCATTTTAATGTCAACGAAAACAGTCCTCCTCCTGATTTAGACACTTTATAGATGTCCGTCCCGGATTTGTTGAGCATGTCAGCAACGAGAAAATTTGGGCAATTTGTATTCATTTCGTCATTATTGATGCAGTTGTCTGCAGCAGGATCGGATAATCCAACTTGCAGTTTGGTGTTGGGTAGACATGTATCGTCTACGAACTGAATTTCATTTTTTAGCTTCAGGACAAAATGTTGAATATCAGAAAACATTGCGTATGAATTTCCCAGAGGAAAATGTAATTTGCCCGGGGGACACCATCCTTTGATTTCACAAGAATTACTCAGTGGATCATTCGGTAAACATTTTCCAGTGGCAAATCCGTTTTTTAATTTCTTCCCTTTTGGACAATCAGATTCCGTCTGGCAGAATGCTTCACTAACTTCATAATCTTCCCGACAAGCACGTAACTCTTGCTCTCTAATGGCAATGTTCGTTGAAAAAAATATTTCGCTTTCAGAAAATGAATGAACCAAATCGTTTTCATCCCAAACACGAATATAAATTGGGTTAATTCGACTTATTAACGTAGGATCCATATATTCCGTTGTTAGTAATCCTTTCACACTATATGACAGCTTGGATTGCACTTCGCACTTTTTTTCATATGGTTTGTATCTTTGTAATCCCCACAACCCAATTATACTAAAACATATTACTGAAAGTAATATAACAATGACTTTTGTATCCATGTCCAGTTTTTAATGGCTAATATTACAATTAGCTGATTCAAAATAATAATAATATTTCAGCTAGCAAAAACTGTTTTTGCGCCTGCAATCGAAAACCTCATGCGCATTTAATTAACAATGATGGGTACCGCCCAATGTAAAAATCATCGATTTTCAAAACTGTGACTAACACGAAAGTGTTTATCAGTAAAGCTCAAGTGATTTAGATTACATATCAAGTGATGATATCATAAGCTGATTATTGGCAATATACGTGCTCACAACTATAAATAATACGCTTCAACATAATATAATAGGTATATTTTATACTCATAGTAATAGGCAATGCAATAAATACGAAAGTCCATAAAAACTATGTAAATGAACAACCTCCCCCACTATATATCTGGCATTGACAACACTACATGATATGACAAGGCTAAGAAGGAGCTATAACGTTCCGAGAATCGATTTGTAACCGTCGTCATTGTTTACATGACCCTATATCGTAATCGTAACTAAACCTGACTGATAAAAGTTGAACATGTAACATGATCCTGTTGACGGGAATGGTTTTATACGGGCCTGAAATTTCTTCGCGGCGCTATATACCCGTTGGGAGATTTATTGTTTCGGTTTTTATGACGAATTCTTTGCTGTTTGCTGTAGTTTTCATCTAAAATGAAAATTGATTTTGAAGGCATTTTTTAAATTGAAGTTTCGTGATGATGTCTGTCTTGAATTCAGAGCACCCGACATTGTGTTACCCTACGGTACTTGTTCATATGATAAGTACGAGGGTAGGTGCTACACGCATATTATGTACTAATTAATTGCATGTATAAACACCTGGTACAATTTATAATTATTTAAACACAATACTGGACAATCCGACAGCATTTTTTCAAATATGGGACAGTTTAGCTTTCATTCATCATTTGCACCTCGGGTCGCTTTTACTTTTTAATTGTCTGGGACAAGGTACCTACTATTTATATTTGTTGACAATTGTTAATTTGAGAGCTAGCCGACGATAGGATTTCCTAGGTTGGCACTTTTACTTGTACAACATATTATGCACGAATCGAAACTTTACAAAATGGCAGTGAATCACGTTTCGTAATTATTTAGGTTAACTTACATTAAATTACACTATAAATGCAAAGCCAAATTGCGTCTTCATATAATTCCTACGGACGAAATTACACAAACATTATTCAGAAATAATGTAAATAGGTAGGTAGGAGTAGCAAACCTTCCGTAGCGGCTCAATAGGTGGTGGGTGGAATAGAATTTCTTCTGCGCGTTTTTGACCCAATATTTTATTATTTTAAGCTTCCCTTTAAGAAAGTTTATGCAGAAACCAGGACCACTGATATTATAAAGGTTTCTTAATAGACTTTTTTTACAAGGGAGTGCTGTGCTAGCAATAGCTCTGCAATAATTTGCCAAAACTGTCGACAGACATGCTCTTCCTCCCTTCCTAAGCTAATTAAATTAAGATCTTTGTTTGTAACGTGCAAGAAATTGTATTTATTATTCGTTATTTTAATTTTTATAAAGTCTTTATTCAACACGACTCCAAATTCTAATCGCGGTATTTATTGGCCTCACTTCACCAGAACTTACTCGAAATTTAAGGCCAATTTTGTCGTTTTGAGAGCAGAAGTAGCATCCAGACCAAGCAGGTGTCGAATAAGCGCCATTGGCGTCCACACTAATGTCCCGCTCTATAGCACTGTCAGGATCGTCATAAACTTGGACTGAATTGAGTCGTGGTGCGCTGTAATCTTGTGTCGAATTAAAATCTGCTGCCGATCCCCCAGCCGCCCTAAAAAATAAGCCGGCATATTCGGTTGTAACATCCTGCCAGATAAGGCTGGGCCATAACTGTTGTGGATTGGGTTGGTTTGGTAGCTCCACGTAGATGAATCCAATAGGAACTGGTAAGAAATAAAAGCGTTTTACATTAAGATGATCAGACGTTTGGAAATTGACAAAAAATTCGGTCGTGGTGGTTAAAACCACTAGTGGACAAAATGGGTCGGAAAAAACGATTAAAAGTGGACAAAATGTACATTAGGGCAATATGAAACACATTAGTTACTGTATTAATTATTAAACATACGGTAAAACAACCAAGTATATTCGTTGCAATAAAAAATAATATTGGGTTCACAATGTGGGTGCAATTGGGCCTACATTGGGAATCAATAAGGTCTAACATGGGTTACCAATGCAATTAAGCCTCATGAAGACAATCCGTAATCCCATCGTAATGTCAAACCTTTTCCCGTACAGGCAGCTGTTTGTCTGATGAAGCTCAACTCATTGCCATAGAGTCGTTAATGAACCGTTTAAAAATGCGTAGACATATTTTGCAATTTAGCCGTTCCGTTAGTACAGTACCCAATCGGAAAACCTGAGCATGAAACCCAATTATAGGTGAAAAATTAGAGTTTTTTAAAGTAGTTACCAGGGTTATTGTTCAGGTATTCCACGTTCCTTATGTTTTCCAGTAGCAATCTTTGGATTTCTGCGACAGGCAAGTTTTGCAATTTTTGACAGGCGACTACATTTCTTCGTAAGCAAGAAGCATCGTTCCATTGGCCGTCGTCAACTTTTGTGGATTCCCGATATAGATGAGATACCATTTGCACGCAGCTCTTTTCGCTATCATCACTTGGAGCTCCATCCTCCCAATTGGCAAATTGTATTGTTGATCCATCATTCCACTGAAAATGGTCCGTAGATTCTACACGATTGGCTCCCAACCAAACATCGTCAATGACACCGGTCTGGTTAAAAATGTACTCTGTCCAAAATGTCTGCTCCTCTAACGATTTGATGGATAGTAACTGCTGAATTGTATTTTCAGGTTGTTCGGCAAGGCAAATTTCTGTAGCTGCATCAAATGTTGCCAATTGGTCGATGATTTTAACGCATTTTTCATTTTTGTATGGCATCCAGTTTTCCCCATCACAGTTACCATTTACTAAAACGTTGGAAAATCGTATATTTCAATGCAATGGAGAGAAAATATTTATAGCTTAATAATTAATGCTTTGACGATGCTATTTACTTCTAGACTCGAGAAGAAATAATTTTGTATTATTGTAATAGTGTATCTACCACAATAGTAATTTACTAATTATATACTTTTTACCGAGAATTTGTGTTCATTGGCTCGAAGAATTTTATAATGAAGCCTTAAATTGCCATATGCGTGTTGATCTTATATTTAGGTTTGAAAACGGTCAACTGATTGACCATACTTTCATTGGTGATTAAGTCAAGGTCCATCTGCCTATCATCAGCATCACACATTCGATATTCTAGCTTCTAAGTTATCATCCCTACCTATTTGCAACATTTTTCCTATACGGACTACTTCCGTAGTCCGTATAGTTTTTCCGTTTCTTAAACGTTTCTTAATTACAAATCTTCCAAATGCATATAAAATATTAAAGCGTACCTGATCCAAGTAGTCCAATAGACACAGCATAAGCTAGGAGAAGCTTCATCTTCAACTACATTAAAATATAATTTAGAATTCAGAAGTCTAGTTTATCCAATAAACTAAGGTAAATAGGTACCTACTTTGTATTTAATGTCAAATAAAATGTAATGTGACTACCTAGATTTACATGGTTGGTTTAAAAATGAATGAAAAGTTTAACCAAAATTGTAATTATAATCTTATTCCACATCTACGGAAAGGAGCCAAAATGAAATTTAAATCACCACAAAAATATCTTTAGTGATCACAACCGATAAATAATTTAATTTTGTGGTGAAGTTAATTACAGTTCAAAGTATTTTCTCATTTCTTCCAAAAACAGTGCCTTTCTATGAAATAACATGAAAACAAAAAGAACAATGAACAAACAAACAAATGTCAAAAACGCACTGGGGGCTTTTTTGACATTTGCTACGATTTTGGCTTTATTTATTTTTAAATGCATGTTATTTCACTATAGAAAAGTAAAAAAGGAAGCTTTCATTTTTATTGCATGCTTTGCTTTTTGTTATTAAAAATTTTCGGCATGAAAATATGATGTCGTACATATTCCAAAAGTATATTCAAAGAAAAAATTCATTCTTATAGCCGCATTTTGCTTATAATCGAATAAAGAAAACCCTTAAAAATCAATAAGATAAGCCATAGCTTATCTTATTGTTTATAAACCCTTTAATATAATATAATATATTATCTATGCGTCAGTGATAATTGGCATTTATTATTTGTTCAATATAATTATGCAGTTTCCGTTTCCGTGATAGCTAAGCCATTTAATTCCCAAGGAATAATAACTTCATTAATAAGGACTGTAAATGCTGATTTCAATAATTTACAAAAAAATTGGTTACCTGATACATTGAGGACCTTAGTTTTGTCGTTTTCGAAGAATATAATATTTTGTTTAAGTATTTAGGTACCTATATCAAGTAGTTCAAGCTGTTATAATTGTGTTTATTAAGTAATTGGTAATATCCCAGGAATATTCAGTGAACAAACTATATCAAGTTATTCGATACAATGATGTTCCACTAATGTGATGGGCCCAATTGCCTTATATACCGACCAAAAAGTCTATCTGCAATCTGATGTTTTTTTTTATTGATCGATTGCTGGCAGTTCTTACATGTGCATTTATGACATGATGGGCTAAGCAACATTCCTTTTAAATACAGTAAAGCACCTAATGTAACCCCAATTGCTCTCCCTAATTGAAACCTCAGTGTGTTGGGGCTATATTGGAACATGGGACTGTAAATGATCTATCGCAAATATAATTTTTAAAGGTACCTATGGTATACAGGCAAAGTTGAATTCCACTATTGAAAAATAAAATAAATAGCTAAAATATTGTAGTTATAGGTATCACATTAATTGGTTGAATTAGCATGCAATATTTTGCAAAATATGCTCTAGTAATTATCGGAATCTATGTTGATTGGATGTTGGAATGGAAAGAGCCTTTACCACTTTCAGAATTCTTGCCTATGTTGCAGTAGGTAATATCTGTAGAACCTTTTTCAGTCTCATTTACAACTTCCAACTTCATTTTAATGTACAGGGATATCCAAAAGTATGTCCACACGGTCTAGGCTCTCCAGTTCCTAAACGGAGGCCGCTACCGAAATGAGGTGACCACCATTCGAAAGAGGACAAAATT
>JABASI010004182.1:0-14601 GCA_019776505.1 Tomocerus nigrus | reverse complement strand
CCTTGAAAAAAAAACTGAAAGCGAGCAGCTTACTTATATACGAAGTGACAATAAACAAATAATAAGTTAATGTAAATATCTCCTTCCTTAAACCTTTAAATAATATTTGTGTAACTAAGTAGGTAATACGATTGTTGGGTATCTTTTATCAGGAGGTACAACAAATTATTCTGAAAATGGGACGTCAATAATCGTATTCGCATGTATGTTTTCATATGCGTAGTGCAGATGAATAATTCTACTTCCAATAATAATCACATTATCAGCAAAGTAGTTTTATCGGCTGAATTACAGAACTATTATCTGTTACATTTGTTCTGTCTGTTGGTATATCTTCGTTTTTCTCTATACATCTTTATACAATCTCGTTATTTTATTTTGCAGCAAATTGAATGACTCAAATTGAAAACTAGGTTATGTTTTGCTCCGTTCGGATTTATAACGGTTTTGGTACCAATATTTTGTGTAGATTTAATGTAGTATTACGTCACTGAATGAATCATAGTTGTAAGCTCACTTAGGTATATAAATCTAGTTCTCTCAGCTAACCAGAGCATAAAGCGTATTCAATAGCGCTTTGAACTACAATTCAGTCTACAGTAAACTCTCTTAATCCTAATGTCTATGTGTGAGTCAGTTATTGTACAGTTGGTATAAGCATATAAACGTACTAGTAAGTTTGTAAAAAACATTATTTCGAAATTCCATGATAGGCTCCATAGGAGCTTTTAAAACCGATTTTCTGACAGATTTTGAGGTTTAGAATTTGATAAAAATGCAATAATGCCTGCAAAATTCTTATTTTATACTACATTAATTATTCGAAATTCCACTTTTCCAAATTTTCCCGTTTAAAATCAAATTAATAATTATCTTCCATCAGATTACATGTTTAAGAATATTTTGTCAAATTCTGTACCTCAAAATCTGCTAGAAAATGGGTTTACATGATCCTAAAAACTCTTGTGGAAACTTTTACGGAATTTCGAAATGATGTTTTTTTACAAACTTACTGGTAAGTTTATATACAAACTGACTGCAAATCTACACTAAAAGCGATGGGCATACAGTTTTGGCACCGATTACCTTTTATAATCCAGAGCGCCGGAACGTCGCTTTTGGTTGAGCATATGTTTGCAAAATAGGAAAGATAAAACAATGCTTAAAGTTGTGTATACATATTTACTTTAGTTTACATTCTCATTATTGCATGCGTAGCATAAAAATCGATAAAAAATTTCGTTCACTTCCATTCTTGAATTTCCATAAAGGTTTATAAATAGCTTTTGAAAGGTTTAGAGTTGAAAATTACGTTACGTATAATTCATGCCTACTTATGTCATTAAAAAGTTGTAAAGTTTTTGATATTACAGGAAGCTACTGTAATACAAACTAAACTTGTTTGAACTTTTACAATGAAGGGAATGGATTGGTTAAGGAGAGGTTTCAAGTTCGTAAAAGGGGCATTTTAAGAGTACTCAAACCAATGTATTATCAGAGTCCTTCCACTGGTCACAATTTTTCCCCGAACGCTACCAAACTTTCCTCAAGACTCGGAATTTATATTATCTAAGGCCTCTGAAGGCCAAAAGTAATTGTTTTGGGTCGGAAGGCAGTTCCAGACAAGTTTAAAGTTAATGGAAAATCTTTAAAGCCGTCGGCAACTGCCTTCCGGCTCTAAATAATTACTTTTGGTCTCCAGAGGCTCTAGATAATATAAAATCCGATTTTTGAGGAAAGTTTGGTAGCGCTCGGTGAAGAACTGGAATTATTTTGCTAATACATTGGTTTGAGTACTCTCAAAATGCCCCTTTTCCAAACCTGAAACCCCTCCTTCAAGCTCCTAACGCTGTAATTAGCTGCCGAAATACTCAAAGATTTTACAATGAATTAAGGGGATGCATTGCATTTTGCATACATACTACTACGTATGAATTCGGGAATTAACAGTATACATAATATGTTGTCCATTTGTATATTATATCCATTCCATTTGTTTCTCGGCTCAATGGAATCAGTAATGAAACAGCAATCATGTTTGATCATACTACATGCATCACCCGGCAAGACTAAAATGCCCCACCCTTCGGGAAAATTCCCCACCCTCCCGAACACCGAAATTAGTTTATTGTAGGTTAAGTTAGGTTTAATTAGCGGGTGGGGAAAATTCCCAACCATACGAGTGGGGTGGGGAGAATTTCCTACCCTTTGAAATTAGGTTATTTTATATTAGGTTAGAGTAGCATCTGGTGGGGTGGGGAATTTTTCTGAAAGGGTGGGGCATTTTAGTCTGGCCGATGCATCACCTTGCGTCTGTTGGTGGATAATATTT
This sequence comes from Tomocerus nigrus, assembly GCA_019776505.1. Classification (NCBI taxonomy): domain Eukaryota; kingdom Metazoa; phylum Arthropoda; class Collembola; order Entomobryomorpha; family Tomoceridae; genus Tomocerus; species Tomocerus nigrus. The sequence goes on along the minus strand of JABASI010004182.1, from coordinate 12,269 downwards.
AGGTTCCTACTGGTTTTAGGGAGTTGGGTATAGATTGTGAGCCATTCGGTTACAGATCGAGTTGAAAGTCAAAGTTGTACGTACCCGTCCGTTTAATAAATAGACATTTGTCATTTGTAGCAAGAGGTTGCCGGCATTATGGTGCAAATGATAAAAAAATACAATATTTACATATAAGTAAATAGTAAAGGCATATATTATATATACCTAAATACTATTATTATTATTTATTATAAAATATTCTGCCAGGTCAAGTATAAATGGGCATTAACTATTTTTTCACAAGAGCTGAGTACTTAACGTGACAACGCTCTGCCCAAAAGACAATTAAACAAATACTAGTTAGTATTGTGTACAAATAAAATAATAATGTAATACTTGAATTGCTAAATGACAAAACGTTTAAAGTCTCTTCCATGTAAGAAATATTTGACGAGCTATTAGATTTTGTAACCTTTTGTATTTCTCTTTCTTCAAAAAAGTTATGCCACCTTTCGAAGAGCCAATAAATCCCAGAACTCATCATTTGTTGTAGTCTGAAATTCAAAAAGTCTTTTTGCAGCGAATATGGAATATGCAATGCTGTTTCTTTTAGGAGAAAATTTTCACGTCCGTAAACGAAATTCCTATTACTGTACAAATATTTTCCAAACGCTTTAAGCCATCTATTGGTATGTATAAATGCTCTGTTACGATCACATCGCAAAAGCGCATTACTGTCTCGAAAAACAAGAGAATTATCTATACCTTTTGGGAAATCGGTGATCATAAAGTTTTTTGGGAAATGGGCCAGTGTTTGAATAATTACTTCATTTTTGGATATTTCTAGTAAGTTTTGAATGTCACTTATATTTAATTTATGGTGGTTTATTTCGAACACAATGAATAACCACTCAGATGCATGATCAAAATCTTTGAAAAAATTATTCATCCATATCATGTCCCTAATAAATGTCTCCGTATCATCACCCTCCCATTTTTCTACTTTTTGTTGACAGGATTCATAATTTGAGCTATTTACTCCAAACATATTGTCCAAAGTGTCAGGCAATTTTTTATCATTGCACAAAGTATTGCGAATCGTTTTAAAAGATAGTGATTGTCGTATTGTCCGCAATTCATTTTCCGCCATTCTTAGATCAAAGTAAAAATTTGTCATCACTCTTGAAAATTGACGATCGATGTTTATCAAGAGAAAATCCTCTAAGTCCCTGAACATTGTGTATTTACTCTGAAGTTTGTTTGGCAAAAACATTTGACTGACAATTATGGATTTATATGCATTGCTGAAGATTACTCCCATGATCAACCAAATTCCAAAAGTCAGCATCAGTTTCCATTTCGTCATTCCTCCGGGCATTGACACTTCTTGCCCCAACAATGCAGCTATGTGTTTATAAATCATGTCAAACGTATTTTCAGATGATTCTGCTTTCCTATTTTGTAATAACCGCGTTTGGTACAGTACCACCGGGGATAGAAAGATAATTGATACACAAATCAAAATCCAGCTAATTAAGTCGAATGGAATAGTGTACATTTCCCATCTTAACAGCGTCTGTACTCCGGAACACGTGAGGAAATTCCATCCGTCTTCTCCAGTTATTATGCGAAATGCCGGGTAGTAAAAACTATCTGATGAAGATTCTGGTACTAACTGACTTAATATCTCATTTCTTGATAATTCTGGCAGACAGCTCTTCCAAATTGCAAGGTTTAAAAAGTCCTTGTTAATTTTATTGTGTCTCATTTGAGTTTTTAAATATTTGAACGGCGAAATGGAATCGGTGGCATTTGTCCTGTTGCTGGAAATGTTTTGTTTCAAAATAATCCCTCCTTCTTCAACGGATATGCAATATTCAGGCTCCGGTAACTTGTAACGGTGAACGTTCATGTATTCAATGAAGTGAAAAATTGTTTCCTTGGAAAGTATTTCGAAATTCATTTCGAGGAGTAACGGCCGCCTGATGTGAATATTGATTTGACAGTCTACAAAACAATATCTGCATATAACAAGCAGTTTTGAGAGTGAATAAAAATTATTTTCTTGTAATTCAAAATCCACCACTGGGAGTATAGCAAATGTTTTGAAGGATATATGGTAGTAACTAACATAGTCGTAAATAAACGTTTCGGGCGCAATAATAAATTCGTAGCCAAAATTTTCCCGACACAAATTCAACTTGACTGTGTCATTAAATGCACTCGTACAGTAAATAAAAGGATCATTGTTGAATTTCAGCGAATATGTCGCCTTTGTGTAAATGGTAATTCTCGTGTATCGAAGTATCCACTTTCTTTCTACTATGCTCGTTTGCTCGTTTCTTGGCTTAATTACGTATGACGTGTTCATTACAGATATTGGACCCCCACCTTTATCGAATGGAGCAATTAAAGGGGATCGATCGTCATACCAAATAGAAACACTCGTTTTGGCGGATAATAATTCTATAATTGTATTAAGACCTTCAATTTCCAAATAGTTATTATTTTGGGAACTCACGGAAATACAAATTCCTATGACTGCATACATGGCAAAAGGTAACCACCATTCATGTTTTATTTTAAAACAATTGTCTTTTTTCGAATATATCATTTTTGAATATTACAATCTCTACCTATATGGTATATGCACACTTTAGTGACTTTTCAAATGAGCATAATGGAAACGCTGACAACATTATGATTTCCGAAGAATTGTCCTGTAAGTCTGTTCTTTTTTATATTACAAATTGTACACATTTGCATAACTCAATTGCAAATTGAAAAAGCGTAGAAGAATTTTCAATTTCATTTCATTCAAATCCCAGAAAAGTAAGCCGTTTACGCCATAGGTACATATGTTTATATATTATGTTTGTGGGTAGGTACCTATGTAAATACTATCTCAATCATCAAAATAATCGCAAAATTCAAAAGAAAGTCATATATAAATACAGCTATAGTTTACGTACTAATAACCAATAGATATTTTTATTTTTTTAATAATTTTATTTGCGGATTAACACCCCATAGGCACTCAAAGAAATTGTGGAACCCTTGGGGAGTGGTGTTTAAATAAATTATTATAGGTATATATCATAATATAGGTTGTATATAAAAACGTCATAACGTCAACAATTTAAAGCTGCACAAGATTATGTTTATAAGCAAAACATTTATCACATATGCCTAAATATATGGTAGTTTCCGATATACCAATTTCCCACCCAATTGGTAGTACGTAATAAATATAACAATTTGTGTAACTAATATCATTATCAGGTATTAACTTATAAAGTTCTGCCGCTATTTATAAATTACTACATTTCAAGAGAAGGATATGTTACTCAGACGGAACAATTTTTCTCCATTACCTATGGATATATAATAATATTGATATATAAGTAAGTATATACCTATAGGCGCATGGGAATTCATTTTGTTGAAGAAATATTATTCATGCCTACTACAGGCAGTTAGGGGGACGTGGAATGACATGCCAATGCGTGCTCCTGGCTCGGACTGGTCCATTATATCAAATGGAATACCTACCTAACCTAATTAGTTATTTTCATGACAAATTTAATTTAAAAAAAATATTTCCATTGATATAGAGATATGACCTTGACCTATTAACTTCATTTTCTGGCATTCCTTTACAATAAAGACATTAGTATATAGTATTTATGCAAAAACCTAACAACGACAACCAATAAAATTGAACTCATTTTAGCAAAGTGTCATTTCAGAAGCAATATAGATTGCTGCTGTTGTGTAGGTAGGTATAGTATAGGTATATGATTTTTTATCAGTAGACATCAATATGCTTCACACAGGTAGACATTATTTTATTACGCTTCAACTCTTGGACATTAGCAAACTTCGTGTTTATCAAAACAACAACAAATAAGTTTGGTTGTATTGGTATTGTTGGGATATACCTAGGTAGTACAATGAAGATGAGATACACAATTAAACTAGTCTTGTAACAAAATTATTCATTCATAGTAAATAGTAAGTAGCAATAAGTTCTTGCGTCAAAGTTGAATGAGATTGACTCAACACTTTATCAATTACAATTAAAATAATTATAACGAACATTTTATGATTACGACCAATGAGCTGTTTACATTTTCATTGTCACTGCTCATTATAAATGAGCAATATTTACTCATTGGAATCGCATCCCATCAGTCAGGCGGAGAGAGCAAACAAAGCAATTATTTCGCCGAAAACCTACCTATTTGTCATTCAGAGATTTAATAAATAGATCATCTTTGTTCAGTGGCAATGCATTTTTATAACTGAAGACGAAACAATATAATACTTTCATTAAAATATAAAGCACATTTACTCATAAACATGTTTGAAAAAAGATTTTTCTTGTCTGTATTTATTTTTTCAATTATTTATCCTGACATTATCAACGCGATCTCATTACCTGTGCATTCTTTCGGAGTAGCAAATTTTCATCCTGAGTCTGATTTAAAGTTTATTTCAAACCCATTTTTAAAAAGAAATATTTTCGATGGCAGTAGTCCAGCTAATTTTACAGACAAAGAAATTGGTTTCCTCTATAAAAGTATAATTCCATTTTATATGGAAGAATGGATTGTACAGCAAAATTCTTCTGATGATATCCTACAACAACAAGATAACATCTGTCAATCCCCATCGGATATAAGTGCACAGTGTTGCTACCAGGTTTCCAAATGGCTTGAAGAATTAAATAAAGCCAGAAATGAACCAGATGGGATTTTTACCGCTGAAACTTGGGCACTACACAGTAAGTCTTGCTCTCAAAACCCTTCAACCCAATTTCTAAAAATTAAAATTAAAAATTTGTAAAAAACAGTTAGAAATTAAATTATATTTATTTATTCCAGTGATAGACGCATGGGGTAAAATACCAGAGGGCATTTTGTCTGGCCATACCAGCTCATTCGGAGACTGGGACGAATGTAAAAATCTTCAGGGAGAAATAAATGTAAATGGGAATAATAAACAAAATGTAAAGGGTCACTACTGTACTTCGTATCTTATTCCTCGACTGCCAGGCCCTACTACAAAAAAGGCTTCAAATGTTGAAGAACTTTTGGTAAGTTTCCTTCAATGCAATTATTTAACTTTGGCACTCCTATAAATGTCATGCTTCGTCTTCTAAAAAATTATTTATCTTTTTAGAATTTAATGATGAGCCCCAGTGGCGGCCTTTTGGTTCCATCGATTGCTTCATGTCTTCCATCGATTTGTTCAGATTTGGATGCTGCCATAATTATGACTTCGGTTTTCAGTCCGATTTCCAGTATCATTGAGAACCCAATTGTGGTATGCGATGTAAAGGGCCCAAGCGATACTTCATATGATACTGCTGATGTGGCCATGATGTAAAGAGAAAATTCATCTTCTTTTCTAGTTATTTGATTACTTTTTTACTTTATTTAAGGGAATACAGTTTTTGTATTCAAATGCATTATTTTTATTAGAGCTCTTTTATCTCTGCTTGGTGTCATCCTTCTAATTGCCACAATTATTGATGTTGTTTTAACTTGCATGAAACAGAACGACAAAGATAACAGAGGTAATTAATAATGATAAGTTTTCATTCAAACATTTCATGCACACAATTTTAGACCCTTAAGTAAAATAAAATAGCAAATTGTGGTAGAAAGATACAGTAGCTATTATATTTAACTAAACGTAGAAGTGCACAATTGGGAATTTCGTTTGTTATATTCTCAGGTATAGCTCTTCGTTCTCTATTGGCCTTTTCTGTTTACACAAATGTTATCAAATGGTCTAACACCGAAAGCGGTAACGGGACATTTGGCTGTTTGCACGGTCTCAGGTTTTTGAGTACAGCTTGGGTAATTCTAGGACACACCTGGCTCGTGTATTCCATGCAACCAACAGTATGGAACTTGGTCGATGTTAAACAGGTACGTACGTGGAATTTCATTTATTATAAAATTTCATTAACAATCCCTCAATTTTATTTTTCAAAACAATGATAGATTATACATATCATTATCTTTTCAATAATTTGAATTGCAAAATTATGAAGATATTCAAAGAAAAGTTCATCTTTGCATTATGTTACCCATAATTCCCATTTTTAAAATCAAGGGTCAATGAAATTAGAGAGTAATTTTCTTTAAATTTTTTTAACTGAAGATCAACAATTTGTATATTACTACAAAGGCGACGTTAGCATTCAAAATGCAATTAATTGATTTTAATGTGAAAGATTCAAGAGGTTTCGACCCTATTATAACTATGTATTGCATTAACTTTATATTTTATTATTATTATGACTCAGTATGTGATGACGACAATGTTGATCGAATTTTGCTTCGGCAGGTGTTTAATGGACATTGGTCACTCTATGTTATCTTGAATGCGACTCTTTCTGTTGATACATTTTTCGTGTTGAGTGGCTTCCTTGCTGTTTATGCTATGTTAAAAGAATTAAACAAATCAAAAGGAAAACTAAATGTTCCGCTGCTATATCTTCATCGTTATCTCAGGTATGACGACAATACTATTTGAATTTGATTCTTTTCTTTTATGTTCATATCGATTAAATGCGATTGTCGCTCTTCTTCAAATACGACAACAAAAACCCATTTAGAGCCAACCCAATCCAGTTTAATTAATTAATAATTTATGTATACACCTGTCACCTGCTTTAAAGAGGAGGACATATGATAATTTCAATGACACTGATCTTTACTGAGAACTTGCAATGCTACTCTGTTTAAGGCTGACACCAACGTACGCGTTAATTATCGGATTCACAGCGACCTTATTATTTTATCTTTCCGATGGACCGTATTGGCCTGACTTCGCCGATGCAGAAGGAAATTCTTGTCGAAACAATTGGTGGCATAATTTATTATACATAAACAACCTCATCGAGTATGATGCCAGCACTGGAGATGCACTTGTAAGTCAAATGTTTTTCTCATTTTCGTTATATGATATAAAAAAAATGCTTATATGGAAGATTATTAACAATTTTAAAATGCCTACCTACAAAAGTTTAAAATTAATTTTAATCCATTTTACTCGGCATTTATTTCACTTTATCTGCGTCCAGTTAATTTAATAATGACTCATTTTTTATGGAATAGAGACTTTTACATTATTACAATGAAATTAAAACTAAATCATAATGTGTTGCAGGAAATTCGTTTTATTAATTATATATTATTATTTAATTATTTTTATTGTATTAATATAAGTATTTATTTAATTATATTATGGTTTTTGGTTTTTGTTTTAATTCGATAGTGCATTGGAGAGTCGTGGTACATCTCAAATGATATGCAATTTTTCTTACTCTCGCCTTTGTATGCCTATTTGCTGTGGAAATGGGAAAAATTCGGACTAGGATTTTTAACTCTGAGCTGCATCGCTTCAATTGCAGCCCCAGCTATTATTACCCACCAATACAATATTGCTCCCACCTTTATGCCTCATATAAAGTTAGTGAAAAGATTTTATTAGAGACACATTTAAAATTAATCGGTGAATATAAGTTCTAAAAACACTAATTCTGCATTCTTTATACTATCAGTGACCCAGATATGATAAAAACATACTACAAACCCTGGAATAGGATTGGTCCTTATTTAGGGGGAATCTGGCTTGCATACATTCTCTATAAAAGCTCTCAAAAATCCATTAAAATTCCAAAAATATTCGTTGTCATTGGATGGACACTCTCCACTGCTGTGGCTTTGACTTTAATCTTTGGAATAATTCCTTACTATCGACTGGAAACGGATGCACGAATCGGCTCCGCCTTTTATGCTGGATTCCAACGGTTTTCTTGGGGTTTAGTTATGGTTTGGATAGTTTTTTCTTGCATTAAAGGCTACGGGGGATGGGTTAATTCTTTTCTTTCATGGAAGGCATTTATCCCATTGGGAAGATTGACTTTTTGTGTCTACGTAACGTCATTAAGAGTGCAATTCTTTCTACAACTTCGCCATAGACAGCCAATTATATATGATGAATTAAGTGCAGTGAGTTATCATTTTTATTTTGCTCAATGCTACAAAACAATTTGTCAAATAAAATTAAGTTGTTGGTTTTTTTTGTAGGTAACTGTATACTTTTCGCATATTTTAATGGCCTTTTTAATTGGATTCATCGTGAGTATGGCAGCTGAAGCTCCATTCATTCAACTAGAAAAAATTCTTATCCAAGGTGAGCATTTAGAATTCATGTAATTTGAGATTTTTTTATCCACTATGGAGATTTTATGCAAATGTCTAATAAATACTGACTTGCTTTTCAGAGACTATTTCCAGGAGTAAAACATCTGAGACTGGTAACGAAACCGAAAAGAATAATGAGGAAACTATGAAAGACTACGCAATTGCGGCTATTCCTCGAATAAATACAGTACACACGAACATATAGGCACTTAATTACTAATTATTTCTTGTTCATATTCCATGCCCATCTACTTATAGCGCTGTTCGCCATTTTTATAAACTTATTTAATAAAAAAAATCTGACAAATAAGACACGACAAGGAGGCATATGCTTCATTGCTTATTTCCTTCTTCTGGACATGCCATATATAGTGACAGAATAATGAGAAATTGAAAAAATGTCAAGAATTAAAGCTGCTACAATCGATTTGTGCTTACATAAACTTGGAACCAAAAGGTGTTTAGGGTACAATTACTTTGTTTTGGCTAATCGTCTAAAGGTAGGTATAAAATATAGAGAGGAGGTAACAAATAAAAATAATGCACCAAAAATTAATTACAATTCAGTCTACCTACATACAGAACCTTTTAGATTTTCCTAAAGCAGTCCAGGATTGTCAGGGATCAACAGCTTAGAAAATCAGTGATTCATAACAAATATATTACTTATATATATCTATACATATAGTAGAGTCATAATATAATATATTTCCATTATAGGCATAAAAATGATTTCGGAGTCAGGCAACTGATGCAAATGTAGGGTAATATCATCAACCGTTAATCTGTAATTAAATTTCTTAGAACCGTAGTGACTATACCGATCATATTACTATACCGTTCAGGTTAAATCATGAATGTTCATATGTATAAGTATATTATCCTACTAGTATGCTAACTATATTATGCTACTTACCTATGCACAAAAGCTATGTTGTATATTATAAATCCTAGAAATGTATGTCATGACAAGGCAAACGATTTTTAATTTAATTGATGATATACCTTTCCTTTGTTTTGGAAATAAATCTACTTAAATATTTAATTCGTTGTATGGCATGTCGGTTTCAATATATTTTATAATGAAACTTTTCATTTTGAAGTAATGACAGAATTTAAATGGAATTTAAAAGTAATTCCTGGAATTTAAGCAATACACGAATCTAATCCCAATCCGCGAATGCCAATTCCCATTAACTTCCTATTCTTTAAAATGCAATTAAAAAATCCTTTAAAAATGTATAGTAGCGGAAAGTGGGTGTAAAGTTAACTAACTTTTAGATAGATGGTTAGACAAAATAAATAAGCTCTATTGTCAAAGGATGCTATTAACCAGAAACCTCGGCGATGAGATGCCATATTTAATTTGTGATTCTTTGTGATTCTGAGTAGGTTTATATGCCAACAAACCGTTGTTAAATTGGCATGACAATTAATATTAATTCGAAAACCCATGATTACAATTTACATAGAAATGGTGATTTCAAATGGGACAAATGGGATTCAAAATAGTAAAACTACAAATGTGATAGTTGCTTTTTGACTTGATTTAATTCTTTTTCGCTCCAAAATCTTTCCCTTTAGACCTAAATCCCCAATCTGAGAAATAAATATTAAAAAGTATTCTGTATATTTAAATCCTTGTGAACTGATTATTTTAATTTGGAACGAAATTGTAACGAAAATAAACGGCAATTACCAATGGGGTAAGCAGACCAAGGCGAAACATGACGGGACGGATATGGATATCCGGGGTGTATACCAAATCACAACTAATGGTTATAAGTAATTATTATTGTCATGATTTATACAGTTTTGTTTCTGTTTACTTGTTCCTTTCACTTTAGTATGTGTTACTTAACCATTAGCGAAAAAATCTTCCCTCCCTTTCTGTATTGACAGTAACGTCCGACGTTTCTAATGGCAAAGGTTCGTCTTCTGCAAGATGATCACTATCGAAGGCGTAAATAAATGCAACTAAGACAAGCAGTATTGTCCAAATCTACATAAATAACACAAATTGCCGTAAGTCGTAATGCTACATTCCTAAATATATATGGAACAACATTTTTGCTTAGCAAGTTACGAATAAATATCTATGACATAAAAAGAGTTTTAAATAAAATAAAATAAAATTTAAATAAAATAAAACCAGAAATTTCGACATTTTGAAGTGAACGGTTGACGTCAAACGAATCTAAGTTTAAATATCCTTACAAATACCAGAACATTTAAATGTGTGCAGGAAGAATATATGTGTGGTGTTAATTGAATAGCTAACCAAACTCGTTTATTTGTCCCATTCGTTATCGTATGTTACGGTAATAACGCCATTAACTATCACAGTTCCAAGACCTAAAGTACGAGTATCGAGTAAATGGTAGTATACAACGTAAGAGTCATTTAGTTATGATTTTTGTTGCATGCCGACTTTATAGATTGCCTAGGATCCGGGAACAGAAATCCTATTATTATTGATGAGTTTCTTATTATTGATAAGAAAATTCCATATGAAAAGGGAAATACGATATACATATTATTATAATTTACAACAGAATATTTGATTTTCACTAATGTTTTATATAATATCATTTACAGTCGCTTTATTTAAGGCTTACAACAATTAAGCTAAAGACGCGGTTGATTTATCTGTAAAACTAGAGGAAATTGCAACTCATGCCATCTTCAAAATTACATATTATGTGTGGATAAGATTCAACAAATTATCTATGTGGATAAGATACAATACATAAGGGAAAAGCCAAAGTCAATCCATATGAAACGAAAATGTGCCACCTTTGTACGAAACTGCGTCGTTGTGATAGGTAAATCGAAACTGTGGACACAAGAAACGACGTTTTAAGCAAATGCAATGGGTCGTGTGTCAAAATGGCTTCAGTAATAAAACGCAACCCATCAAAACTGTCAACGCATGGGTTATTCATTTCCACAATTAAATCAAATGAAGTCGAAGATTTCTTGCATTTCTGCTGTAGAGACAGCTAGACATTTCATGGTCCCTCTGCTTAGACTCAAGAAGAATTTAGGCACACTCTGAATGGTAACAGGTTCGTCCAGTCCAATTCTGAAATTCATTTTTTTGCAGGAAAGTTGGAACTTTTTGACGTATCGCATTTCTACTTTGTTTTTTGAAGTGTAGAGGCTTAAGCTCTCAATTAAATTGTTATAAGAACTTGATAGTTCATTAATTGAAATCAAAACCCAACACCACATAAAAAGATGTATAAAACCAGTACAAGAACCCAGAAACAATAGAAGTGGGTGAAATCCATGGTGGTATCTGATAAGGATGACACATCCCATTATCATTAGCCGTGTTATCATGGACTGTATAGGAGCTAGCAGTAAGCCATAAACTTCTTGATTGTATTGTAAATAATATTTCATGATGTTGATGTACTTGACAAAGATTTCAGGCGTGCTGCGTACAACATCTTTGGATTTGTAATATTGACACCCTTGCCTATTGAATTAGAAAAAGATTTTGATTAGATATTACTTGGTCGTTGTAGCTGAAAGAATTATATAAAAAATTGCATTGCATTTGTTGGGAGACTGGTATTGTAACTTGGGTGCGTAATTAAATAAGCCATTCGGGTAGAAACATAACGGACGGGTAGCTGAGAAAATTGGCAGGTTGACCAACTAATATCAAAGAGTATATTTGTGTGTCGCAGGATAGTCGCGTAAATAGTATTGTTTAAAATTGGACTTTATCAGAACGTTCGCTATAAGGGTCTTAAGTATTAACCCTTAAGCGTAAACATTGCTACTGCTGCAAACAAGAAGCAATTTATTTTTACAACGAAACATTTGAAACAAATCTAACTAAATAAACTCACCTTATCTCATTCCGAAAAACTGAAAATGTATAAAGTATCAGAAGAAGCACTTCCAACAAAATAAATGAGACGAATACATTGCTGGCTGTGACCCAAAATACGATTATCGTGGTGACGATAACCAACCCAAAATATTGATATTCCTTTGGTAGCAGGCCATAGACAAAAATTGGGTCTTTATGGTAGTACAAGTAAATAA
>JABASI010004181.1:0-14604 GCA_019776505.1 Tomocerus nigrus | reverse complement strand
GGGTATTTACGAAATTTCATATTAATGCCCTACTCAACTACATTACAAATATGACTATTTATATGATAAAATGGAAACATTTGGAATTGAATATAGTTTCGAATCGAATGTTTGATTTTATATATTTGTTTAGTATTCCTATTATTTTATTATCAAAGAAGTGTGTACGTAAATACCGTGATCATCAGTAATCATAATCATTGATTTATTCACTTTGGGATTTTTTCTGTTTTTAATGGGATGATAAGCCATAGTAAGTCATCTAAACTTCGGTTAATTCAAAAGTAAAAATCTGTACTCATCCTCTCGTGTACGTAGTTGTAATTGTGAAACAGATATTCACATTGCAAGTGACTCATTCATTATTTACTGACTGCTTACTAATAGGCACCTTGAACATAAAAAAGATTGCACTAGTGATGCTGTGCTGACTACTGTACACATACCTGGCGTGATTTTCATTATCATCGCTATGCATTACTTGCGGTTGTTCTTGCCTAGGGTATATACTATCCTTGTTATGTTATGTTAAGTTATGTTTTGGGTAGGTATGGTATAACCTGAAATGAGTTTTATTTATCTTAATTTAAATTGCCACCTCTACTGCAAATGCTAAAGAACCACTAGACACATACATACTTATGACCATACTCTGTTAGGTATACAGTGCATCAAACTACCTCTAATTACGGTACACATGAAAAAACTAAAGCTTTCACTAGTGATGCTGTGCTGACTACTGTACACATACCTGGCGTGATTTTCATTATCATCGCTATGCATTAGTTGAGGTATATATGCTATATATTTGGATAAGGTTAAACCTATAGTTTTATGTTTTGCGTAGGTATAACCTGAAATGACTTTTATTTATCTTAATTTAAATTGCCACCTCTACTGCAAATGCTAAAGAACCACTAGGCACAAACATGCTTATGACCATACTCTGTTAGGTATACAGTGCATCAAACTACCTCTAATTACGGTACACATGAAACTAAAGCTTATTTGTATAGATATTTAGGTTCTCACCACTATAATAATATATAGTTTCCTAATGTACATATTTGAATACTATCATATAATAAACGCCATCATATTTGTATGCGTGATTGGAGAAGTATAGGAGTCATATAAAACTGGTGCTGAGTTATGCGTAATTGCAATTATGTATGACGTAAATCGAGTTGTGTTATTGCAAATGTTGTGTTATCCTTTTATCTATAAAATTATTGTACTCCAGTTGTTGAGGTTAATAAATGACTAATAATAGCGAGTAGCGCGAGGTGACTACTATGATTCAACGTTTTCGTGAATGTATATGTGATGATTAAAGGTACGGATCCGATAAATGTATGAAACAATTTTTGATATAAATATATGGAAGTCTTGTAGTGAGAATCAAGGTATAAGGACAAACAATATTATGTGTGAGGACAGGTGTGCGTGTGTCATCTATTCATATAATCAGCCAGAAATTACAACATCAGCGAATAATTAGCACTTGATTACATCATTTAAATTAGATGAGCTTTCAATTACTAGGAGCTGGTACTTGAAAATTACTAAGAACTGAGAATAACGTTGATGAATATTGAATTGGAGTTTTAGTTAAATGCGTCAAATAATTATTTATTAGATTCGGGATATAGGCTTATGGTTCACTAGCTGTCAACAATCTTTAGGTTTGTATGATAAAATTCGTATCCAATTTCAAAATTTTGATGTTATTGTTGTATTTTTATCTTTGAAATCGTGAAGTGGATTTTATTAAAACGGCAAGTTTATAAGTAGAAACATGTTCAATCCTTATTAGATCCACTGGGTGCACATGTAAAGAGGAAAAAGTTTTTGATGTGTTTGCCAAGTTTTGCCGCTGAAGTGAAAAGGAAAAAGTCAAAGTTTAGATCGTTTTCCCGAGCACATTGAAAGATTCATAGGAGAAGTGAAGCAGAAAGTGTTTGTTGGGAAAGTGGATGGTGACTAGTATACTGGTTGGTCGTTACTCTGAAGAGATTAAAACCTCAGTCAGGAGAAATCAAGAGAAAGTGGGTTGATGTTACTTGGGAGGGTATCGCAACAAAGAGCATCGTCGGAAGGTTTAGAGTCCAAGTCACTGCTGTGCAGTAAAACCTCGACGGTGGAAAAAGTTCGGAAATACAAATTGAATAGACTGCCTAGACTCCATAAGTTACGTAAGTAGAATAACTTTTGCACGCACGGGCTAAACTAGTAAAGGTTAGCATCTAACCGTGTAAAATAAATTATTAACTTTCTTCCTACGTAGGAAATACACAGAGACAGACTTTCAGATAGAATTGTAGCAAAGAAAGACGTCCTAAAAGAAAGTCAAAGTAAATTATACATATGTATAGCAAAATAAGATCAGATCCACTAGAAACAGATAGTAGAGTAATTTGAAGTCAAATTCGAAATCATAGAATGCAATCGGTAAAGTTCAGCCATCCTCCCAATAAAATATTCATGATTTTCTTTGAACATCCAGAGATAGCCATTTGTAAATGGTTAAATAAAAGGAAAAGTCAGAGGAAGTCATTTTCACTCGCGGGCAACTTTGCTTTCTATTTCCCTTTTCTATAAATACGTTTCTTCCATTTGCAGAGAGTTTAGATTGAACAACAAATTGTATGAAGTGACGGAGGAAGCATAGCAAGAAAGTCATGGCATAGTGAAAGCACGAACGTATGTTTATATTTATACACACAGTTCTAGGCATTATGGTTACAGAAATAGGAATTTTATCTTTAGTCTGCTCCAAATGTAGACATAGATGTGTAAAGAAAGGAAAGTCTATAAAGGAAAGTTGTTGTTGCGAAGTGCTAAGGACCTAGTCCTCGTGTTTTCTATTGGGAAGCATTAATTTGAGAGTAGAGCAGAGCAGGCAATGTCATTTGACCTAATTTCATAGTGCCTTATTATTCCTTATATAAACATGCTAACAGTAAAATCACACCTAAAGTTTGCATTAACTATACGCATGCTATTATGCTATGCATTCTGCATAGGTACTTTTGTTATTGCTACTTATGTTTATAGACTTAAGCCTATTCTAATCTTGCTGAGCAAACAAATGATTTCTGTTGAATAAGTGAATGTACGGGCCAAATAAACTGTTTTCACACTTTCGTTGGCACAACTAGGATTTCCTTGACTTTTGTCACAATAGATAGACTGGAAGGGAGGGAGATGTCATTTGAGCCTGGAACATAGTATACGACCTAAATATAAACACATAATAGAATATTCAACTTCTCCGCTAGAGAGACAATAGCCCATGATTTGGCATCTATATTTCCATTAATATTCTATCATGCCCTCTTCGATGACAATTCTAATAAGCTGTCAAAAGCAGAAATTGCTATCTGTTCTATTTCACCCAATAAATAAGTACGAATGCTTAATAATCGGTAAACTATGGTAGGAATAAAATCTGCTTTTCTCTTATCTTATTTAGCAGCTACGACCATATTTCTTCCATTAAATTTTACTGGCTATCTATAAAGTATAAACTTATGGTTAGTAAGGTACCTAGTAGAGCAACTATGTATTTTTGGCAGCCAGACATTTACAGTTTAGTAACGATGTATAAAAGAGTGTGTACTTAGCGTTTTACATATGCGTTCCCTTCTTTGTCTGATATTTGGTAAAAAAGGTGATAATGTAGAAAAGGAACTCCCATAGCAAATATTGCAGCAGTACAACAGATCATAACCTGTCACAATAACTTATCTTGTTATTAGTCCCATACTTCCCTATATAATATATCTACTATTATATACGATATACATGACTATATGTATGTATGTTTAAATCAAGTAACTTCCGCTATATCTATTTTATTCATGGTATTCTTATCAAGATTCGTTTGAGCCAAGCCATAATCCTATCCCATAATTATTACTTTGTAGGTAGACTAAGTACCTATTTATCTGCATTCTGCACCAATGCAGACAGTAATAATAATATTATCAAGTTAACCTACTTTCGTAGGAAATTCAATATAAAGACAACATTATTTGCACGTATTCTCCTGCCATAAGGAGCATTCTTGATCTCTTATGCAGTCGAAGTCGTATGAACGAGAGCCGGATGTAGGTATCTCTGTCTATTCTGTGTGGTGTCTGCCGAGGACAACTAATAGGTTTATAAACTTAATAAAATGTGAAATGAATGGGAAGCACTACACAAATAATGTGCCAATGCTGTTTAATTTAATAGAAACATCTCTTTTACTTTTTCTTATTTTTCTTATGTGTGGTCCGTTATAAGATGATTGTCTATGGCTTCTGGAAATGCCAATTAGGTACATATACTAATAACAGTGTTAACTACATTCATAATAATAATAATATGTATCTGTGCTAGGTACACGCTAAGAGTGGGAAATCCCAAGATCACAAGACGCAGTGATTGTGTTTCTCATTTGCTGCCGTCTGTACTTTATTATATTTCTCTTGTATCCTGTTCTATTGGTTGGCTTGCAGTTACCTTCTAGAAATTAGCCAATGAATCGTGATTGAAATGTACCTAATAGTTCATACGTACTCTTAGATCAATTTAAGCAAGTATGTATAAAGTAGTTGTACGTGTAGTTCAGATATTGCACAGCAGCTTCTATTCTATGATTTGTGGAGAATGCTAACTAAGTAGACATGTGTGAAGTAGAGAATGTTAAGATAAGTTTTATTATACGTAGTATGCATGCATTCTCAGATTACGCAATGAACGAATTGTAGGCAGTTACATAGTTTAACCTAATGTCTGTATGCTCCTTGACTTCGACATTTTTATCACTTGATGTGATATGGTGTAGAATAACATGCGGTTCGCCTTTATTTATGCTCGCTGCTCCTTTTTATATACACAATTGTTTATTCTCATAGATTGGTTGATACCTTCGCAAAATTTAAAAATACATTACACTAGCAGTATCTATCTGCAGTCCGTACTTAATGTAAATATCTGTAGTTTGCCTGTAGCTATATATTTATGTACGTATTAATTTTCATGTGCTCAACAAACGAAAGCAAAATAACCTTAAGACTTCACCTCTAATTTATTCTTCACAACAGCTCTAAGGCAGATACAATATTATTTTAATAGAATACATTAACTGTACCTAAATACATACATGGATACATGATACGTGGATGTATGTAGGTTATGCTGCTAAAAATTAGAAAATAAAAAGGCAGGTTAATAAAATGGTAAATACGTAGTGCACGAACGTATATGTATATCCTTTCATCTGACTTTACATTTAGTGGAAAAATCATTTACATACAGATAATTAATCTCTATGCGTTTAAGACACGAACACGAATGTAATATGAAGCTAATTTATCTCACTGTGTGTCTGAAATTGAATTCTATTATCAAACAAAGCACTATATTATATCTCTCTTTAATTGTTCACGTTTGGAACTGGGGGATTGAATTATTTCGCAGAATTCATTATAAATAGGATGCACTTGCAATTTGATTACGACTACGTGCTTGCTAAATGATTTTTTGCTATTAGCAGCTTTGCTCTAATAACACAATGGAATATTTTAGAGCTGTTATTACAGTAAGCTGACACCAACAGAGTATACATTAGGCGATAATCATAAACACCATTATCATTACTGTAGATACTACAGGTGGAAAGGAACCTTTTTTATTTCTGTTTTGAAGTTGCATAAACGGATTAGCCATGAAAAATATTCTTCTTTATATAGTACATAGTTATTATCGGAGATTTCATTTTACAGCTTCCAAAAACTTCTGAAAGAGCAAGGGAAGCAAAAAATTGTTTTCTATGCAAAACTGTTATTAAGAGTTTAGTTAGTGTAAAAGTTCTCTTTATAGTAAGGTAACAATGAGGCTGGGGAAATCCAAAAAGGCGTTTGTACTACCAATAAATGCACATAAAAGGTAAACTTTTGATCCCCTGTCTATTATGCTCGCTAATCTCCTCTGAGACTCAGAGAGTCAGTCGTCTGTATAAAAATGAGCCTATTGTTTACGCGGATACAATTACGTTCATTTTTCAGAGAAGTTAGATCCTTAAATATTAAAATGAGATTTGTTGCAGTAATAATTGTAGACAGTCTAATTAGAATAAGTACCATGTATGCATGTACATTATGCTACTCATGTAAAATTTTAAATAGGATCTGCAAGGATCAGACAAAGGATATTATGAGAAAGGATGCAACACATGTAACAATACTACCGAAAATTGTGTTTGAGCAATTAGAGTTGCCTATTTGAACATAAAAGGTAATTTATTGAGGATTCTATGATGTGGAAACGTCAAGGCTCTTCAATAAACTCAATAAAGTTTTTACATGATGAAAATGATTGTGAATGAAAAGGGAGTGCAAAGAGATTTGGCTCCAACTCTACATGAAAGTGACTTTGAAGTTCAGAGTTCATTTCTTAATTGCACCAATGTGTCTAGCATATACACAATTAGGAGTTGAACCTTTAGACTAAGTTTTTTGCTAACGCTAATATCTTTTTATGTGTAGAACATTAAAGCACAACTACGGATCTCCATTGTTGTAAGTGGCTACCTACAGATAAAAAGCCATAATAATTACATTACAAATGCTAATTGTCTATTGAATTTTGTGTTGATGTTTTCTGTTAATGGTCCATAGATATCATTATGTACTGGATCTATCGAAAATTAGTATAAATAAAACTAGATGTACATCTATTGTCTGTACAGAACAAAAAATATCCAAATCGTCAGCAGAAGCAAAGGGCAATGAAATGTTAGCTCTAATTTCTGCCAATTTCCCTATAAACAATTACTGTTAAGTAGATTAGGTTACTTTTCCAAGACTAAATTACAATCGATCACGTATGCAAAATAGAAATTGGCTATTAAGAACTTTGCTCTAATTTAGTGGTACTATAGTATGTAGGATGCAAAATGTAAATGTTTGGTGAATACATAAAAGTCGATGTAGTAGTTTAATATTTCAAAATGATAAACTAATGCCGTTGACGTCAATAATTAAGGCTCCTTAATGCCAATTTTCTTTTTTGATAACTGAATCCCTCGAATTGAGTTGACAGAACTTTCCCTAGAAATTTCTAGGTACATGTATTTCTGCAAAGTCTGTGGAAATCCATGAATTACGGATGGAAAATAGCGTTCATACGCCACATGTAAACATGCATACACACGAAAGAAACTCTATTCTGGCAACTTGTATGTATAGTTAAATCTAATTGGCTTTCAGTACGTGTACTTGATTGTGACATTGTGAATTCCGTGTATATCTGTAGGCGCCCCTTGTAATTTATACTGCATATTATTTCTATATGGTGAACAAAGAGAAAGAAAGCAAGGTCTTCAAAATATATTCCTGTTATTCCTACTAGTCCATATAAATGTTTAGCTCATTTTGCAAGTATTGAAACAACAACACTAGTAGGTACAACATAAAGGGTTTATAAACAATCTAAGCAGCAGGGTGTGTATACACAACACATATTAATAATCCCATAAAGATTTTAATACAGTTAGGATATGACATTCTGAAACGCATTAGTTGTATATATAGGGGAATTATATATCTAATTACTATAGCACGTGTATGAATGTATACGCTAAGCTCAGGAGGAATACAATAAGAGTGATAGGCAAATGCAATGTCAAGTTTTGTCATGTAAACTGCTGGCACATATAATGTAGAATAAGAACAACACACATTGCTATATGTGGACTAGGAATAGCTCAGTTCAGAAGTGAAATTAAGGTGAAAGAGAGTAAAGCTACTGGTATTATTTGGGAGCTAATAAAGCAGGACATTAGTATAAAGGATAGCCGTCCATCCATCTACTACGACATTGTAATGCATTTGTGGGAGTCGAGTGAGCTAAAGTTAAAATAATCAATAGCAGAGTAGCCGGGTGCGACTGCGTCCGCTTTCGGTAACTTACTTGAATGCGAACATAGGGCAGGCCACGTTTAGGTCTGTTAGGGTTAGCTAGGGCACTGATATATAACTCCATATATTTACATTACTAGGTATATAATATTTACTTTTACTATATCTGCATACGTAAGAAGTAGCTCTCTAGCAGAGCAACTTGAACTTATAAGTGAAGGGATAGAAATAGCGGCGTATCATCATACGATAGGCTATCGTATATGTGTAGAGACTTCTCTGTGATATCGCACGTCCGCTTTTATTAATACTTGGTTGACGTGTGCTTCTTGTGTTTATGGTGCAGTTGGAAAAGAAGAGAGCACGAGGCACGAGTTTCCATTTACACTATATACTCTAGGCATATAGAATGTACCTATATAGAATGGGCATATATTGTGGGCAGGAGGGATATATGTGTGATGCAAGGCAATGAAAGAGTTTTCGTCAGAGAAGGAGAGGGCTACTGGGTAATAGTATGAACTTTAGCTGAATAAGTAGTGGATGCCTATATGGGAAATAGGGAGAAATGTTATGTGAATGAAGGGAGAAATCCCGTCCAGGCCGATCCAGTCGAGTTCCAGTTCTCCAGGCAGTCTCACACAATCACTCCACATTGCAATGTTTAAAGGAAAGGCAGGGAGAGAGGAAGGAAAGCAAGTCTTTCCAGTTGAAGATTTGCAGTTGGTTTGTTAGCATCCTTCTCATACTCTACTCTCTGTCTTGCACTACTACAAACGACTCTGTTCTATGTTCGTGTGCTTCGTGAAGAGCAAGGACTAAGCTATAAAAATATTCTTTGGTTGACTAGTACACTAGGACATTAATATTGCCTATTTCTGCCACTAACCTTCGTGGATTTTTACGTACTAGTTTGTTGTGTGCACGAATTTAAGTTGCTGCCTTCCTTTCACTCCTCGCATTTCAGTCGATATAGAAAAAGGTTTTATTTGTGCATTGGCAAACATTGAATTCAGCTCAGTCCATTTGCTCCTTAAGTTCTACTGGTTTGGTTTAGTTGTAGTAAATAACACGTAGGCACAATATGTTCTTGTACGTACTGCATTAACCTAAGCTGAGTTTGACGTGACTATGTTTTCCTCTTTGCCGTCTGTTCAATTTCCAATTACCACAGCCAAGGAAAATCACAGAGACTGGCTTGGCTGGGAAGAATTCATCGGAACTTATTTTTTACTTCTTCAGACTCTCTTTGATTAGCTTGAGAAAGCGTAGAAAGGAAGAGAAAGCCAGAGAATTCTATATTTACACCTAGGACATTAAGAAAGTATAACTGTTATGTTCTTGTAACTTTTGTGTTTTCGTGCTATGGACTTGATCTTGTGCCTCTACCAGTTAAATCAAAGAACAAAATTACTCATTGTCATTAGTGAAGCAATCCGATAGATTATACTAAAGACATTTTAACTAACCGAAATCATTTTCCATGGGAATTTTTGCAGATTGTGGGCCGTGTGACTTAAGAAAATCCCTGGACAGAAAAGATGATAACACCAACTGTGGGGGCGGTGATTCGTCCCTCAGTATCTCTCTCCAAATTATCACACCTGGAGAAATCTCTAAATAATCACACCTTCAATAAAAAGACAATGAGCACCATAGGCGTTGCAGATGTCGAGCAAGAAAATAATGACAGAAATACACAGATCAACCTGCAGGAAAATTGGATGGCTCAAATCTACTCCGATCCTTCCAACAACAGATCCTTAGACGATGTTCGCATCTCACAACTTCAATATAACTCAGACAGGTAACAAATTACTTCTTTCTCTCATCTCCTTCCTTTCGGCTTAGCCAATTTACTTTTAATTTCAAATTCTACAAGTAGGATACACGGAAAATATTTTAGCTATGCACCTACAGTGAAATTATAATAGTACATTATCCCATTATTGGACTCATTATTGGTAAACAAGTCCGAGTTCATTTCATTGGAAAAGGAATTCTCGGCATTTCGTGTAATTCGAGATGTTGAGACTACTAGAGTAGAGCCCATAGTCAAACTCCAGCAGTAGTCGTTCCAGTTATTCGCTAATTTGCAGTTTAGCCCAGGAAACTGGAGAGGAATGCAATTATCTCGAAAGAGAACGTCCGTTTAGTTCCATGTCATGCTGTAGTGTCTGTATTATGATAATTATTTCTCTCTCGGAAGTTGAGAAACCGCCTTTGTTCCTAGCTGTTTACATTACATATGTACTAGGTACTATACTGGAACTTCATTCCCACAGCTAAATATACGCCGTGTTTCCAAAACATTTACTTACTTTACGTACTCTCCTTCATTCTATACATATCTGCAGATATTACGTTTTAAAATAAGACTATACATTTTCTATACAACAGGGGGGGTTCTTACTTTCTTACACTGATGTATTCCTAACCTAATGCATTGTGGCTTTTGAGGAACAGTCTTCAGACCTAGAAAGTTTAGAATATCCACCTACCTCTTTACTTTGTTTATGGAAGGCAAGTAATCTTGTGCTTGTCCTGCTTGTGCATAATTACATTTACTATTGTTGTGAGTTCTGCTCCAGTTTCCACACAGCTCTACAGATTTCATTTAATATAAATCTACATATTTATGTAGGTATTGTTATGACCAACAATATACTACACAGTAATAATATATCTTTTCAATTACTTGCTGAAAAAGGCTTACACTTTATAAAAAGGCATAATAATTATATCAGCTAGCAAAAAATAATGATACAAAAATAGTTTCTGTAGTAGATTAAGGATTTAAACTTATGCGGATCTCTTTGCAGTAGGTAATTATGTTCTTGAATTAAATACTTTCGCAAAAAGAAGTGCGTCACTGTCTCAGTCAGTAGATGTGCAACTCAACAAGGCTGTAAATTATGGAAGATCCTGCAGTTTCTGAGAATTTATGCACTATATAGAAGAAAGGGAGATGAGATGTTTGGAATTTAGTAGTCTGTCTGATGTCTTGTCTGCTTTGTATAGCAGTACTAGAATAAGTCTGTAATTAAAAGAGTCTCTGGAAGAGTAACATTAGAATCTAGTTTATAAATAAGATGATCTTTATAAATATTGTATTACCTGGCAGGATGTAGTAGGTATATATCTGGATAAAAGTTAGGTAGGTACTGATGTATATAGTCCTCCTCCTACAAGATAATATTTCAAAGAAACGTGTACATGACGTATGTATTAAGTGGTGGTAGGTAAAGCGTGTCCCTTTTGAAGATTTCCAAAGTGAAGTGTAGTGCTGGAATTGAAATGAGGGAAGAAGGGTCTAACTAAAAAGCTATCCTGTCTGTCCTGTATCGTATATCGTATCCTTAGCATTGAAATTCATTATAGATGACATGACACGCGCTGCTCTTTCGATTTCCATTAAAAGCCCCAGCCCCTGCAGAAAGAATCTAGGCTAGCCAATATCAAAGCTCAACGAAGCAATAGCACTACAGAAGATACCCCATTACTATTTCTACCTAAACCAAGCTACGAAATCATTTGTTATACTGCATGTTATGTGAAGAGTGAGGAGGACTGATGTAAGATAGACGTATCAGTAGTTTGCCATTATTTAGATAGCGTCAGATCTATTTATCGTATACACTGCACACGACGGGCTATACTTAATAATGGGCACGAAATGCACATACCCAGGTACGTATTTAAGCAAAATCTCCTCCGAAGAGAATACTATAATAAATGTTACATATCTGGAGATTTAGAGCTATCCGCTGTGATAGTTAAAATTCTATAGAAGCACATCAACATCATTAAGAATCGTAGCAATGCGTTGCTGGCTTTGTCCGTCAGACTTCTCTCTGTCGGCTCCTTTATAATAATAAGAGTTGAAGTCAAATGGCAACTTTGTCTACAGTTAGATATCCTCATTCCTCCTCTATCTACCTACATCTCGCAGCAGTCAGCAGTATCCCATTACCTATTCTTACTTATTAAAGGCGAAGAAAGTGGAAATGTTTCACCTTGACTTGACAGGATTTTGGCAGCAAACCTCTTCCTTTGTCTTTCCTTTGACTTTCAAGAAAATTGATATTTTTTGGCTAAATAATTATACAAAAGTAGCACTAATCTAATTACAAGATATAAACATAAATCTTATGGACAATAACGAGACACTTCACTTAAATTATTTAGCAAATTACAACATACAGATTCTGTTTCTGTCTTCTACCATTAATCATTAAGTTTACACTCAAGCACTCAAGACTCGTACTGTTCAAATTTTCTTTGTATTTAAACATCTTTACCAAAATTAAGTGCAAGTGCATAAGCGATTTCACGAGTACTAATACTGTTCATAAACATTACATTAAAAATCAATTGGTTCGTTGTTAAAATATCGGTACTTGAAAAATTCCCCTGGAAATTAATTTTCTTGGTGTAAAAATATCTAGAGCGCATTGTCCCTGTCATTGGTAAAAGTTAGTTGCAAATCCAAATCCAGTCTTAAAGTTAATCTCTGCACAGCACAAATCATCAAAAATGCTCTGGATAAAAGCATCTGATGGAAAATACTTTTCGTACAGAAGGTACCTTCATTAAAGAAATAGCTTTTCTTATCTTATCAAAGAAAGGACAACTGCGGAAAAACACGAACTTGTCTAACTTTTAATACATGTAACAATGCTTTGTGTTCATTTTAGTAGTCTAGTGTATTTCCACTATTACCTCCAACGACAACTTCAATGACACTTTAGTTTGCTGGAACAGAACAAAAGCGTACAAGTAGCGACAGTCTCTTTGACTTTCTTGCGTCAGTTCCTGTTCGTGTCTTCTATTTTTACATACTTTGTTTTAGCATCAATAGTTTACATGTTACTATAACTGTCGCAGTTAGTTCCTTCTTCAAGTATACCTAATTTGATTTTGCGACATTCAGTTCCGACTTCAGAGTTCAGTCCACCCACACATTCTTTAAGAATAAATTCTAAATAAAAGATTTTTTTTGCAACGATTGTTGATCTCATTTTGAGTCAAAGGATCTCAAAATGTAATTTATTTATTTTAAACATAGTTACACCCGAAGGTTATTCTTAAAGTAGTATATAAATTCATATATTTCACTCTCTTATTAATTGTTGATATTATGGAACTGGTACTAATAATATTATTACGTACAAAACACTCTTATTCTATATAGAGACTGCTTGTATGCAATTCATTTGTTTTCTGTGGAAATTCTTGGTGTTTGTGTACATAGTAAGTACATAGTGGATTGTCAAAGAATGTTGTATTCCAATATTCTTTGCATTCCAAGTATATGTATAAAAAGTTGGTGGAAATGTATGATTATATAATGGAGATGTTAGGTTTATCAAAGCATAATTTGACATTTTGACATAAATTGCCGAAAACTTGTACCTGTCCTATCTGTCATAGATGTCTGATGGTATAAGTAGTAGTGGATCTTTATTTAATTTGGCTTCAATTTCTCAAATCTTTCATTCTCTTAGTACTTTTACGTATAGCTAGAAACATTAGTAAATATTAAATATTGAACATATAACGCACGAGTTTATTTAAGAGAACATTGCATTGCTGACATTCGAAGAAACTTGGTAAATAAAGTGCTTGAGAAAAAAAGAGATATTAGTCTGAATTGCATGCATTGCATGATTATATACTGTTACTAATATTAATGCAAATATGTACATAGGGTACATGTCAATACTGGCAGGGAAATCTAGAAAGAACTATACTTGAACTACCGACACTGCAGCATTTTTCCTAAAGAAGACCTTTTGAATTCGCAATTGTATGCAGTACTTATGGTTAGTAGTCAAGTCGGCAATATGGCAAAGTACTTTGCTACATACAGAAATTCTGTTTGCCATTGCTATGTACTACATCAGCAGAGATATAACATTGGCATGTCTTCTTCAACTACTATATATGTATACATACATTGAAATTCACTACCAGCATTCCTCCTCAAGTACCTACACAAATATTATGCCCACGAATGTAAATATTGTATAGTATTCATCCATGAAAGTATATTTGTTATTCCGTCTCAGTGCAAGAACAGATCTTCATAAGTTTCCACACTCTCTGTATGTTTACATCTTGTATGTTCCATCCTAGATAAAACTTTAGGAGATACTTTTACAGTGCTTCTTTGTTAACGACAGAATATTATAGAAGTCAATAGGAAGAGGGAGAAGAGAGAAAAAGGTTTTCGTGCTCAGTTTGACCGACCTTACGGCCTTAGTGTCACCATAATAATATTATAACATTTCTACTACAGAGTGTCAGAGCATTTGGAAATGTAAACTGCATACATACTGTCATAAGAGTTCACCTCAAGTTTTTCATATCTTCAGTAAAATATTTACTTATTGTAGTTTTTGGATATTTCTCCTCTCAGCCATAAAATTGTATGGACGTCCTTCCCAGATTTGTCTTTGCTCTAGATAACATTACGCCTGCTTAACTAGCTCTATATCTTCTCTTCTTTCCTCTAAACAACAAAACGAACGGCAAGCCGTAACAGTAGTAAGCTCGCCCTAAAAAGTTACCCTGTACACAAGACTTGGAAACGCATTACAGAAAACTAATACATAATATTAAGAATACATATTAGAAACAGTATGCGATGTTTTATACCACCGTAGTATTTAATAGATAATAGAAGCAGTAT
>JABASI010004180.1:0-14607 GCA_019776505.1 Tomocerus nigrus | reverse complement strand
TTAGATGCTCTGGCAGATGCTCAAGTGAGTAAATTACTTTTACCTCCGCCACTCCTATACCCACACATAGCACATAGTCTGATATACATTTATATGTCTAGATAATATAAGTATATCCCTCTGAGTCCAGATTGTATGTAGGTTTCTATTTCACGCGTGTACGTCCAGATCCAGATAGAAATGTACAGCTCACACTATCTTAAAGAGACATACATAAATATAGGTGCCTACAGTATATATATTTAGTGAAAGAACTTCTTTCCCCTCCTTCCAATTCCAATCTGGAGAAAACCAGAGAAGAGAGTGGAGAAGGCTAAACAGTATTGACCACTACTGATGTTCTACTCTGTTTCTTTGAGCCACGTCACGTTCGGATTTTAGCTTCCCTTATTGCAAGTGAAAAAAAATAAATCGAGCGAAGAAATCACATGAATGTAATGCTAAGTTGCTTTATGAATTTCCTTTTAGTTAATCGAAGAAAAATTTTGTAAGGGAAGAGGATGGCGAACTTTTGATAGTATTTATACGGGTATTTAGAAAGTTGAACTGGAGAGTGACTGAGATTTGAGTGCTCCTTATATAAATTGAGGGAAAGTGGGAGAAAGTGGAGGTTGTAATTGTATGGGGATACTCTCTCTGTACTTATAAGAGGAAAATAACTTTTTGCTCTATCTGAAAATCTCAATCACATCTTCCACTTGATGACTTGGAGCTGACTTGAGACTCACTCATTCCACTCGACTTGATTGAGATTGTGACGGTTTTTATCCTCGTGAGTGTGTGTAGTGTACGTATGTACGGATACTATTTATGCTTTTATAGTTGCTAGTTACTCTTCCTTCGTTTCATACTTACGTTACGTGGCTAGTGCATAGTTGGCCAAATAGCAAAGTTAATACGGGAGATAACAGACACTACTCCTCTCGTACTACTACTAGTAAGTAACTGACTAATCTTAAGTAGTGTCGAGTCACAGGCTCCAAGATTTTTTATCCATTAGCTCCCTCTCCTCCTTTCCCCTTTCCTACTAGCTTCACATTGCATTACAACGAACGGAAAAGCATGAAGTAAAAGAGATTCTCTTGTCTGTTTGTGGATATTGAGGAAAAACTGGCTTCATTCTTTTTTCATTCATTCCCACCAATCTAAGACGTATGCCATACAATACAATATAATACAATACAATATAATACCACTGCTAGCTAGGCATGTATATTCGGTTCAGTGCTCATATTGTAGTAAATCCCATTTTGTACAGCTAATCACTACTTTCAGCTAGGTAGCTGTACTTACTATGTAGAAATGCTACACACTAACTACCTATATTTACATGCATTTTCTCCTCTCTTCGTCTGTGGAAATGCAATGGAACCGCATTGCGGAAATCATTATGCTAATCTAAAGATAAGCTACTGTCTACAAATATTTACTAACTATCACTGCTCAGCCTGCGTAAATGTAGGTGCTTACGAAGGAAGAAACTCTTCAACTCAACTGCTCTTGACACGGAATCTCCAACACAGATCATAATTTACTGGAAAATAAAATCTCTTAAGTGAAAATATCACTCGTGACATTTACAGCAGTGTATAGGCACTAGACAGTGTAGTACTCACGTAGTTACTATAAATATTAGTTATTTATAACTGCTTTTCACCACTAACCACGTCTCTCTATCTCCTTCAGCTCTTATAATATATTCTAATTTATTCAATCCTTTCTAAATGCCAGCTTTAAACACCTCAGTCTATAGTCTGCAAGGATAGCATGCAACTTTTATCACTTGTTATGGTCAAATTATACTGCACTTTAGTACATGTGGATGCAATACATATATACTATCATGAATAATGTCTGTAATGAAAAATTGAAAGGTTCATCTTGAAGGTTACAGTTTCACCGATGGTTCTTGACAAATAAATTTCTAGTGAGTATCTCATTTATGCATTTCCTCGATTTCTCAACTTTCTTTACATTTTCGAGCACTTAGTTTTATGGGCACAGATTGTCGATCAAAAGTGTTCAATTTAATGATCGAAGTCATAATAATTCTTTGTTTTTGAACACCATTTTTCATTTCTTGTAGTTCAGCAATTAAATCCCCAAAGACTTTCAGTTAGATTAGTTCGAAGAGTTTCGTTTTACCACAGTAATTAGCACAACTATTAAATGGATTATTATTGAACTATTCTCCCTTTGGGAATAATGATTAGTACTTATGTGGTAATACGTTAAAAAACTACGTCAATATCTTTTCGTTCCCGTCCTGTAAAATATTTACCATGTTTAACGAAAGCCAAGCAAACTCAGTGTGTGGGAAGATATGATTAGTGCAAGTTATATATTTAATTTTCGCTAGGATTGCTTTTACTGAATTGGAAGGCAAAATATTATTAAAAGATGAGATTTTGGAATTTTAAGCTAGCTCACGTTTTCCTGTGGTAATCAAATCCATTTGTAACATCTTTTGAAGTTAGTCATTACGTACGAGGTCTATTATTAACTATATATGTATGTTTATCCAAACATTGGCCCTCTTTAGGGACTATACACAGGGAATCATGTCGAGAAAATGTAAGTTATATGTGTATTGCCAGTTATCTTTGTCGAAAGGATTGTAGAATCATAAAAGGCTTGCTCGTGGCACTAACACTCGCCATCCTCAATTCCTTAACAAGCCATTGCCACAGTAAATGACGGGAAAGTAATGTAATTTGCATTATGGCTAATGTTGGGTATTAGTCCGCAGTCCGTTATTACCGGACTGGAAAGCAAACTGCAAAAAAGGGCTACATATTAGTAGTTACCAGTCGTGCAGCGTACTATGGCTGTAATATTGTTGAGAGTGTACAGGAAATGATCATTACCCACTACCTACCTATGTACGATAATATTATTAGCTATATATAGAGCGACACTGTACATGCAATAAAACTGCCTTGTATATACATACACCAATTATAAGAGTAAAGTCCGTTATTAAGCCAAGCCAAATAATATGGTTTCAAATTTATAAGTAGTAAGTAGCGTAGCTTGTTAGTGCAAAAGTTTCTAGAGCTCTATTAAATCTGATATAACATGTTGGTGGTGATTTATATTGTGATACACGTTGATTTAAAATTTCAGGTTGTGTCCCCGCTGGTCAAAGTGGCAGATATCCATTCACAATCGAATAGTCGTACTTATTTCTACGTGTTTGAGTACCAGTCGAAAGTGAGCGACTACACACAGGTAATTTGACATGAAAATTAATCTTTTTCTTTGTTGTCAATTATGTTTACTTGCCATTGTGCCTATTATTAGAGAATTTGGGCTAAAGTAGTGGGGATGAGGGGGTGGGGGAACTAATAGAAATCCAAAGGACTTTTTGATAGGATTCAGTACGTTGAATTCAATCATTGCGTAGTTATTGTAGGGAGTTTAGTGAGATTGTGGCTGTAGTCGTTTAATACCTACTCCTTGTTCCGCTCCACTATTTTCTAGTATTGTAATTATTGTAAGGAAGTTCTGAGAACATAAAGTCTATCCGAAACCTTTGTTGTATTATTGGATCCCAAAGGCAATTAAAGAGAAGGAGTATGTGTAACTTGAGAAAAACGTAGATACAATGTTAACTTATAGTTGGTAGTTAAGCATTGTAGTTTAATCATGAATGTTTGATGTTTCAGAAATACAATTGCACGATCACCATCAAAGCCATAGACTAAGTAGTTTTCGTAGTATGAAAGAAATTCGGTATTCCTTGAGTAGAAAATGGGTTTAGCGGTGCAGAAACTTTCCTCTAGTGATACAAATACTGACAATGAGTGATACTAGAAAATAGCCTAATACCCTAAGAACATACAGAGTCACATATGCGATTAGTGCTATAGGTACTCTTCTGGAAAGTTGATAAAGATTTCTAGCAGATAGGCAATTATGGCTTGACTTGAGTTGAAATGAAACGCTCAGCCAAAACGATGTTAGTAGAAGAAATGTGATCTATTAAATAGAGAAAGTAGGAACTAAGTAGCTGGTACATGGGAGATTGTCGAGAAAGATAGGTAAGTAAGTACTAAGAATAGAGATAAGGAGAGAACTAACGTTCAGCGTAAGCTTTAAGAGGATTATGACTTTGTATAAAATAGTTTGCTTGCTTTCTTTCCTTCTTTGCGGATTACCAGCGACTAGGTGCAGTGCCGGGAGAAGACCTTGACTACATCTTAGGCGTCCCCATGTATTTGTCTGGGATAAACAGTGAGCAGACTATCAGTCTTCATGACTCTCAATCAGAATGGTCTTCGACAGCTGATGGAAATATGGGCGGAGGTGGTTTCGCGGCCACAGAAATTAAATTAGGCTTCTTTGCTGGAAATTTCACAAGGAATGAGGTGCAGCTGTCCCAGACACTAGTACACTTATGGGCTAACTTCGTCCGTTCCGGGTAAGTATCAAGCTCTAGTAGTCAGCCCAACTAATTAACTTCACTTAAGTGCCTACCGAATACGAATACGCCTCTCAGTCTCTCACACTCTAGTATGTCAATGTCTCAATGAATAATTTAATTCCCTACCTGCCAAAGTACTTACCATCATCAGGTTACCTAAATAATCAAGGGATCTATATCATAGTGTCAGAACCGCATTTGGCAACCTTACTTCAATTAAACCTTATAGGCAAACGAAATGACAAGACAATCGGGGAAAACAAGGGAAAATTCATTTACGAATCTCTTTCACTAATCAAACATTTGAAATATAAATGCAATACCGTTTTATCGTCTATCTACCTGTCTGTACATACATTGTGCATTGTTGTCAATGAAAACAGTAGACTACTTAGCAATTTTTACTGTATGTAAAGTAAAGCGAAACATTTATTGACACATGACTTTCTCTTTTCCATATCTAATGCACTTTCATCGACCCTTCCTCAGTGCATTCACAACTCTAGTGTTCATCAACGTGATTTTGATGTGAAAGTGCGTGTGTACTTGACGTTAGTGTTGGGGAAGAGAAAGTTGGTACATCAATCGTTTTGCTTTACATACTGTAGGATATAGTAGAGGAATATTATGATGGAGGCTATGAAGAGATGAAAATTTGAAAATGCTGTTAGCACGTGAAGTTTATAAAAAGGCAGTATAAAAATATGAAAAAGTTATCATTGGGAAATACTGGGTGGGCTGTCCTATTTGTAGTAATAGGAGCTATTAGGCTTTAATGTATGTAGCATCTGCTAAGGTACATTAAGAGGCTCTACCATATATCTACTTGACATTAAACGTATATAGTTAGTTATAGGGCATAGTCGAATTAAGTATTGTATTGCTACATGTAGACTGTAAGTGGTTATTAGCAATTTTCTTTGATAAATGTTTGAAATTATGATTTCAGACTGAAGATATAAATCAATATAGAAATAAGAGCTGAGGAGCTTATGGTGTTTTATGACGAAGTTCCTATTGAACTGTTGGTGTAGTAAGAGGGAAATCAGAGTATTCAGGGGAGAGAGAGAGGAAACTAGAGTGGGTCATGTGGGGAATTTAGTTAGCTTCAATTTGATGTTTGAGGTTGACTGTAGGCAAGTGTAATGGGAACTGTAAGTATAATGGAGAAAGCGTGCATAACTACGTTTTCTTCCTCTATCTCAAGATATTTTAATGGTTATAAAGGAGAAGTGTCTGTCTATATATAGATGAGAAGAGAGAACTGGAGGTTGCTTGTAAAGAATAATGTATTGTGTATGTGACTACTAGTAGTAAGTAGTAAAGTGTGAGAGAGAGGGCAAAAGTGAAAAAGCCAGGAAATAGAACAGGAAAGAAAAGTGTGAGTTTCATCATATTAAATTCTCCTTGCGTGCAGAAATCCCAACACGGAAAATCCTGAGGGAGCTCCAGAGGCAGCCGGATCAGGATTGCATGGGAACCCAGGAGGCAATCGATTTCCTTTGCCGGATAAGTCAGCAGGAGCCAATGCTAACAACGCTAAGCCTAAATTGATAGAGTGGCCTTCGTATGATACCCTCTTCAAAAAATATCTCACCATAGGTTAACAATTATTACATTACATTACATTACCCATCCCTAGCAGCCAACCTCGCAGACCAGAGCAGACCAAACCAATCCGGGAGCAGAATAATACATTGCATCCCATCCATTTCTATCGCCTCTTGCCAAACAACCCAAAACGCCAGAGCCATTGGACAAGTGAAAAGGAAGCTACAAGGAAAATGAAAGAGAACAGAGCCAAGGCGAAGATGTCGAGTGATCCGTAAAACCACACAATATCTGTATAATATCTCACATCAGTTCAATAGAATTTCATTCATAATAAGAAGTCAGAGGAGAAAGTAGAAGATCCACTTATTTCCACATCAAAAATCCAAATCTACTTCTTTTATCTTTTCCACCAACACAAATATATACATCTCTGTTTGTGCTAGTAGATCCCTTCCTTCTCTTTAACCAGATATACTTATTAGCAATTTCAAATTGTCACGTATCTTATTGAAAAAATAGATTTTCCCTCGGATGTTTTCCTTTCCTTCTCTTTCCTCATAATTTCTCAACTCTTTCAAGGGAACGTCAATTGCTATCTCTGTGTATCTGCTGATGCCAAAAAATTACTTCTCATTTCTAATTTCTGTGGGTGCATGGTCGTTTCACGAGATAGATAGCTACAATTACTTTTTTGTTTGTTTAGTTAGCTAATAACTAAGTAATGTCATTTGGCAAAATTGACAATGAGAAGAAGCTACTTATATCATATTTGTTGTCTCTACAGATAGGGAAAGGAGTAGTGTGGGCAGTGTAAATATTTATACTAACGAGATAAGATGGAGAGAGTTGCAAGGATGCTTTCCTTGCTAAAGGTATATAGTTTTTAGTTTATGGTAGAAGAGAAGGACTTGATTTTTTAATGGTTCTGTAAACATAGGATGCTCCTCGAATGACAAACAATGACTTTCTGTTTTAATGGCCTCCCGTGTTTGAATGTGCTTTTCCAGCCTCCCTTTTCTCTGGCACTATTGTCAGAGTGTGGATGGAAGTAGATACTTTGAGAGTCTATGGGAATTTTCAAGTAGTTTTTGAAAGAGTAAATGGAAGGTGGATGAGAATTAGAGAAGTGGTTGGTTTAACTTGGCGGAGCTGGAGATTTCCAGTTCCACTCCGTCTGTGGTGGGATTGAACGGGAAGATGTGCCCGTCGTCCTCGTCCTCGCCTCTGTCGCTCTCTCGTTTGGTTTCGTCTGTCTGGCGAGGTCCTCTCATGTGGTCTCCAATAAAGAAGAGGAGTGAAAAGGCATTTACATGATATTTACATGATGATGACTGTGGGAACAACTCTTTGCAGATGCGAAGCCGCGCGTTAGGAGCCATTACCGAGCCCATAAACTCTCTTTCTGGCTGCATTTGGTGCCGGAGCTCATGAGAAATGGCTTTGCGGCCCTCGCCGCCTCCAATCGTCCCGGCACTCTCAACACTAGTCATAATAACTCCATTTCCGGTCAGTCCTCCTATCCCGTTTCTTCTGAGGGAAGTGGCACCATTCATAATTCTACAACTCCACATCCGCCTACCATTCAACTCGTCGGTCCACCACTTTGGGAACAAAACCCTTACTACAATACTGAAGGTTCCCATATGTTTTTATCATCTCCCTCATTAAAAAGAAACCGTACATATGCAATAAATAATAAATGCATATTTTTCGTTAATGTACATGTTACTACTTTGGTATAAGCAAACTATGCATGCACAATTTATATTTTGTCACTTTTGTTCTTTAGACCTTTCATTTTACTAGCATGCAATAGGCCTTTGCCTTGTCGGTCTTGTTGGTCTTGCAATAGGCCATTGCCTACAATATCCCTGCTTCTTTCAACCTGTATTTCCTACCTAATATATTTTGCATAATAAAGCACATTTGAAGCCTGTAATCAAGCGAACGTGTAGGAAATTATTAGAAAAATATACACTAGGTTGGCGCGATAAACTGATGAATTAGGTTCAATATTAGTGGATTGGATCAGATGCCAAACGTAACAATTTCATGACTATAAATTAATCTGTTATTTAAATGGACTGTAGGTTTATTTTGGATATATCTGTTGTTTTGGTTTTACACGAAAGAATTAATCGTGCATGAATTTCAGTTTTTCGGTAATGTATTTTAAATGTGGTGATTGAATGTTGCTTATATGTGAGTAGGGGATGTTTCCGGGCCTCTTCTTGGCCATGGCCCTCCTCATCATCATCACAATCATCATCATCACGAAACAGACGGATTCCAAATCTACTCTACTGCTTTATCAGTGACAATCGCAGTAGGCTGTTCTCTCCTTATCCTGAACATTCTAATCTTTGCTGCATTTTACTACCAAAGGGATAAGCGGCGAGGTCAACAATCCCAGCAACAACAACAGCAGCAACAATTACAGAGCTTAGAGTGTGGTGGGTTGGGCGGGGGCGGAGGTCAGCAATTAGTGAATATCCAGCAGACGTCCTCGGCACCAACGACTCCGATCCGAACGGCGGGAAGACTAGTGTCCATGGCCCCTCTGAAGGAGAACGGGCAGTTAATGAACATGGTGCTTCCTCCTGGATCTAGTTCCTTAGGTCATTTAATGCCAAACTCAAATGTTCCGATGTCAATGATTCCATCCATGCCAAATATTTGCGGAGATTTGCCAGTAGGTCAACAGCAACAGAATGTGATTATGTCTGGTGGTGGTGGTGGTGGGGGAGGAGTCGGAGGAGAGCATTGTAGTGCGAGTGGTGTGGGTGCCGGAAGCGGCGCTAACCGAATGCCAACAAATCCACAACGAAGCTCAACACTACCTTCGAACAAAAGGCAACGAGCTTTACAAAGTTTTGAAATGTCTATGCCGGATGCAATTCTGGCTGCTGCAATGATGCTCAATTACCGGCAGAACAATTCTCCGGACTTTATTCAAGGCAGTGGCTCCAAGGCTCCTCGGAGACCCAGTTTAAATATGAAAGAACAACTTTTACTCGCTGCTGCTGCCAGTGGGAATTTCGGACGAAGTAGTAGTAGTGGTGGTACTGGGGCCTCTGCTCCATCTTCTAATGTGATACAATTTGAACTGGAGTGTGGTGCTGGTGGGGCTACGAGTGGACAATCGAAAACTTTACCACGACCACCGAAAAGGAGTACTCCGACTGTTAAGTTTAGTCCAGATACGTTTACAGGCGGCAGTGGCTCCGTAAATCCTCCGGTTAATAGTGCCGGGGGATCAAATGCAAACTCTAATACAAATGCCAATGCAATATCTCCGGCATCTCAACAAACTCTTAAGTCCTCACTTAAGAAAAGCTCGAATTACTCTTCTTCTGGAATGTCAGAGGAACTTAAGGTTTAACTTCCTGTTACAGAGACCTACTAATAGAAATGCTATACATACAACATAATCTACTTACTTTTGAGAAAAGGCTTTTCCGAAAGTGACCCTCGACTTGGACTCCAATCCACGACTGCCCTCCTTCCTGTTATACAATTTCTTTTTTCTATCTTTTCATCTTCATAGATTTTCTATGGTTCATTCGTGAGAACAGGAACGCAAAAATGAACAAAAATACTCTTAAAAAACAAAATAACAAACTAACTACTGATATAACAATGATACCTTTAGCCAATGCCAATAACGATTACTATACATATACTACTACATAACAATGTGAAAATTATTGTTAGCACCAACTACCAATTATGAAATAAAAACAATTGACTAGTTTTCATTATTTAAATTTTAGTGCCATAAAGTACCACTAATATTTTCTTTGTTTTCAGTAGTCTTTGTTCTGTGAATCATTTTCTAGCTGGTCGAGAAAATGGATGCTATGATGAAATGGACGGAGGAGAAGAGGTTCAAGTCAGAAGCCAAAAAGCAGCACGTTTAAAAGTCCTGTCCTGTCCTACCAAGACAAACGTCCAAGATTTATATAAGATTTATACAAGAAAGAGCAGTGTACAACGACTACGTATTGTCATATTCTATTATGGTCTTATCGTTCCTTCTGTCTGATTCGTTAAGCCTTTTATTTTTACCTCCGTATTTCCTAAGGACGGGCCCAGAAAAGCACAAAGAATGTACATCGATATATGTTGCATGTACGAAATCCAATTTTAAAACGCTCACAATGTGCAGATTTCTTTATCTTATTCTGCTCAAGATCTACTGACAATGAATGAGAAGAATACCTTGGCATATATAG
This sequence comes from Tomocerus nigrus, assembly GCA_019776505.1. Classification (NCBI taxonomy): domain Eukaryota; kingdom Metazoa; phylum Arthropoda; class Collembola; order Entomobryomorpha; family Tomoceridae; genus Tomocerus; species Tomocerus nigrus. Next base: position 4,392 of record JABASI010004180.1, on the reverse strand, counting down.
CTAATGTAATTCCTTTGAATCGATTTAGCTCCAAAGATATTTCTCCAAAAAAAGTCGATATTCCTGTTATCGCTATCACATTTTGCATTTATTGTCTCTTTGTCTCTACTTCGCTCTACATTACGAAATGAGAATCTGGAAACAGACGCTTATACACTTTATAATAGAAGCAGCCATGCTCAAAGTCGATATTATTGAAGAAATCTAAAGAGAGTTCTTATGGAATAATAAGAGCTATTTTTATTGGATAGCTACACGGGAGTAGTCTAAACAAAGAAGCATTAAAAAGTGAACTACCTACGCCTACTAGTATACTATTCGCTCCATGGCTTAGCAAATAATAGGACGAATACAAACACCAATGTCCATAAAGACAACATGCGTAGCAAACATTCATCAAAAACTGTTTACAGAAAATCAGGAAGTGTAGTTTAGTCTATAATAGGTAGCTACCTAGAGATTGCTGTGACTTAGAGTGCAAAAGTTCTTTATTAGAGAAACAGAGTAGCCATGAATCCCCTTCTGTATCATTTTATTTTAGTAACGAGCTCTTTGCTCATTTTCTTTGGAGAAAGGGAGGTGTACATTCAAACTATAGCTACAGGCACCTTAATATAGTCGCAGACTGCTTGAAATTGATAAAATTGATCTATTTTTCCTATTTGTGAAGTCTTTTGTATACATATACATTCATATCGGATATACCTAGCTGTTCGATGCGTAGTTTCCAAGAATTCTATTGTTTGTTTCAGTAACATTTTGGAAAGTGCTAAAAGTCTACGAGTTATCGTAAAATAGAGTAATTGCCGAAAGAGCGACACAACAACTATTGCAAATAAGCTATAGTAGACTAGCAGAGCTTGCCAAATTTGCACCCATATGCAAATTATAATGATATGTTTGGATAGAAACGGGAAATGAGTAAATAGTTTAGCAATATATCATGTACACATATACTGATCCCTCTTAGTCTAGCATTCATGAATAAATTATTTGCTTTCAACGATTCTTACACTAGTTGTGCAGTAAGTACATACGTAGTTTTAGTTTAATCGTAGCCCAGGCATCGTCAGTTGACTAGGCGGAGTGTTCTTTTCGTTTTTCTGCCTCCTCCTCGTAGAAAGTATGCAATGTAAAAGTGGGAGAGGGGCAGATAGAGGCATTAAATTCATTTCATTTGGCAAGAAATGTAGGGCCATTGTAGTGTACTATTCTATCTGTAATGTGATGTAAGTGTCGAGAGCTACAAGAGTATCTTCATTTCCTCGCTAGCGAAGCGACTATCTGTACAGATAGTATTCTATTTCATTCCATCTTCTTCTTTTCATTATGTCTTCCCTCCTATTATGCACTCATAAATCTGCCGGCCGATTAGGATTATGAGAGTCATAAATCAAATACAGTGCCTATATTATACATTCTACCTCACTATCATCTCCTATAAACTACCGACTATTGTGTACATTATGCAGTGCGTAAGTACATCCACTACAGAAAGTCCCCATCCGTCTCTAACTCCTTCAGCTGGCATTCTATTCTACGCTCCTATGCCCTTCTTTCTCTCTCTCTCTCTCTCTCTTGAGTAATGTGCAAAAATAATTTTCTACAAATGGGGAAAGCACGGAAGCGAATACGATATTCTTCCAGCCTTCACTTACTATTTATAACTATTTACGTTCACGGATTTCAATATAGTATAACTATATACATGGCCACCCTTCTTATCCCTTCTAAATATATTCATTCATTTTTCCATTCTTCATCTCTATACATACAAAATTGAGTTATTTCTAGATTACTGAGAAAAATGTGCCTTTTGTCGACTAAGTTATCAAATCATATCTTGCGATAACTACTACCTATATACTCCCAGGCCAGATGTTTCATCACATAGCAAATGAGCGTTTAAGAATTCATAAGTACAGCTAACAGTACCCACCATGCACATTAAATATTTTGGGGTTGAAATTGTGTAATTCTTTACTATATAAATGAATTAACATTAATAACAATCTACAAAAAAGATTCTCGGGAGTTGATGCACAAAGGAGTTTAGGTTCATGCACAGAGGACCCTGCAATCTATATTACATTTCAAAAGTTTATTTAGGTAACAACAAAGTTTGTTTTACTATAATGGCAGATTAATTACTAATTTAATATTAACACGGCATTTTGACACGTATTTTGCATACTAATACCTATTCCGTGGTCTGCCATTAGTATTGCATTGCTCATCTGACTATGATCTGACTATTAAAAAACCGTGAACAGAAACGTATGGAATATCATAGGAAAAAGAACAAATATGTATAGACTAAGAGCCATTACTAGTAATTTTCAATTTCTCATCCTTCCCAAGATCAATTAGTTTTGTTCTCCGTAATGATAAACATGACATTTTTTGGATGTAGTAGAACGGTAATCGTGCCCAAAGATAGTATTTTTTAAGAACTGCTGTCCTATTCCTATCTCCACTTACGTAAGCTACTTTTCTCTTACGAAATTTCATAGTCCGCCCACAGATAAAACTTGATTTGATGACTACTAATTACAGAAAAATCTTCTTAATACTCTGAAATTGGGAGCCGGAGGTTAATGGTTAGCTTGGGATTAGTATTAACAATAAGGTATGTTCCTGATTCCTGCATCGCCAAACCAGCCCGAAGGAATTGTATCAAAATAGTAGCTACCCCAAAGGGTGACGATGATGGTGTGAATAGTGGTTCTTGAGGAAATCGCGATTTTGTAAAATTATGTAGAGGTTTTGAAAAATGATTATTTTGACCAATTTCCCGATATTTCCCTTGGTGTAAATAATTTTTCGGGCAAAATCCTTTTTCCTCATTCTTAGACATCTCTAAGGAGTATTTTGACAAAATAGCTTGAAATTCAGTATTATTTATTTCTGAATTTAAAAAATGAGTTATCAACAGTTTTGCCCATTAATTTGACCAAAAATTCCTTAGAGATGTCTAAGAATGGGAGAAATAGGATTTTGCACAAAAAATTATTTACAGCCGGGGAATGTCGGAGGTATTGGTTAAAAGGTCATTTGTCGTCAAGTTTTAATGATTAGACAAATTTTGAAAACTTGCGTTTCTCGTCAACCACTATTCACACTTTGGTGACCCTTGGGGGAAGCTACTACTAAGATACAATTCACCCGGATCGGTTTGACTTATCAGGTACTCACCTCGTAAGCCGCAAATCTTTTCAGCACAGAAAGAAATTCCTGGATGTTATCTGAAATACATTTTTCTCCTTAAAAATTGTTCTGTGCTTTCCAATAGTTCAAAGGAAAGGTTGTGTATACCTATGTAAAGTAGACTCAGATTTCCATTACCGGCGAAGTACGTGATAGCTGCTCTAGACTTTTCTCAGAAATCTGTCTAGCTTGATAGATCTAATGCTTGTCCTCATCTAACCTAAACCGACAATCGTAAACGCAACCGAGAAAATTGAGAAATACAAAAAAATAAGTCAATTGTGAAGTTTGTGAAGTCTCTGTTTCAACGAATTGAATAACAAAATATTTTTATGTGGTTTGGATGAGAAGACCTTTCGAAGACAATCATTGACTACATCCACCAAGATAAGGAATGTACACAGATTAATATCAAGGTAATAATACTGCTGTTGGTGTAATGAATTCTTGATGCACTAGAGACTAGAATTTATATTATTCATTATTACTTTTGTCTCTCATTTGGAAATCGCTTCTCCTGCCTGTAAGTTCTGTATCATTTGCTGTTACTATGTACAAGAGGGATGGTGGGTAGAGAATTTCGATAATAGCTTGGAAATGTTTATCTAGTAGACAAGGTATATTTTATTTGATATCTGAATCTATCGAGAATAGTTACTTATATGTATTAGAGCAATAGCTAATCCAGTCTGGACGAGTCTACCATGGACCACTAAGCTGAATGTGGTACGTAATAACAGAGCTAAATAAATAATTAGATGCAAGACAAATGGAAGTTGTGCAAACACTAAAGCAAAGTAGCTACAAGAACAAGAACGATTAATAAAGGCAAGATTAGCAATCTAGTCGAGTAAATATTGTTTTATTGCTTTATTGTGTACGCTGAATGTGAATTTTCACGGTGCATTTCTAGAGAAGAGGGAGAGGATGTGCAAATATATATTCACGCAATTCGTGAAATTGACGGAAACCAGGATATTTGTACTGGGGTTGTATCTACAGCTCAGATCTTTATATACCTACGCATATATAAACATAGCATTTCGGGTTCCAATTTCTATTCGATTTTGGTAAGTAAAGTTTGCCTTCAATATTCATTTTACTCATCCTCGTGCCCTACATTGTATCCGTGCACAATTCACCGTAGACAGCTACTTTTATTCGCTCACTGTAAATGCTAATGTT
>JABASI010004179.1:0-14608 GCA_019776505.1 Tomocerus nigrus | reverse complement strand
CCGAGTACTGCCACATAGTTCAGATATAAATGTAGCTATACATAGGTACCTATTATAAAAGTTTCATCAGTGTCACATTAATTTTATGCCTTCTATGAAGACGATAGATGAATGGAAACTTCTGTTGCTGCTGATCGGACGTCTTAATTAATACAAAAACATGATATCACGGATAAAACTAATACCTTAATGTGTCTTGTTTGTTTTTCTTATTGTACTGTGATAAACAGACAGTAAATAAAAATAGAGAGTGAAATTCCGGTCGTTGGATTCCATTCCGCTGCAGCATATACGTTATTACATTTAGTTATTCTTGATCCAAACAGCGTAAATTGAAACAGAAGCTAAAGTCAAAGTTGTAAGGCAGTGATGTCTTGATTTGAGTATAGGGAAAATGGGCTTATACAATTCAGCTTTGTTAGGCAGCTACATAAAGATGAAATCTCAGAAGCCTTTTCCAGCACGGTATATGCTGTGAAGCTATTCCCGACTAGAAATTCAGTTTCTTGGAAGGAAAAGGGGAAAGATGGGGAACGAGTGAAAATTTAGAGTTGAAGCTGTTGTCATATCCAATGGGGAATACAAAGTTTTTCATTCTTGTCTTATCAGAGAGAGCAGAGCAGGGTAGAGATTCAAGAAGAAGAAAAATTCGTGTAGTAGCTGCGATATATCCCGTCCTGCTGCTACCAATATACTAGCTACCCACTCTAGATGTTACTTACTTAGTCAGATAGGAGGAGTTTTGGTGTGGAAGCCTTAGTGTTGCCCTGTTTGCACTTAGTATATATTCTATGGTGAATCCCCATAGCGTGAACCGAATCATGTCCTCCTCATATAAAAGAGAAGTGAATGAAAGTAAGTATACTTACATATAAGATAACTAACCATCCCAAAGTGACTTTCTCGCGTCGACTACAATGACAAGTCTCGAACGAAAGAAAGAAAGCAAAGCAAGTCGAAAGCCATGCAGCTATTCTATTTCCACACAAAACGAACTGAACATTAGACGACTTAACTCGCTAGCTACTTACTTACACTATAGACTGATATCATAATACACCTATTACGTATCCCCCTATAATATATACCTTCACATCCTACACACTTAGCTATGGGAAATGGAAGAAAAGATTGAAGTTGCTATCTTGAGATTTAACTCAGTCAACAGAGACAAGTCAAATAAGACTCACTCTTTTCCTATAGCATCCAAATCACAATGCCATACTGCCATACAGCATCAAATATCATTTCAGTCCATCCACTCTGCTTTATATTCACTGACTCGCTAATTTACTACCATAATATGTACCAACTATAAGAATTATATACAATTATTATCTTATTTTAGTTTGTACTGTATATTAAGAAATAATAATTGAGTTTTTACAGACCTTGTTGACATTTTATAGAGAGAATTTATATATTTGAGCATGAGAGGAACGTATGGAGATATAAATGTTGAAGGTGTACTTATCTAATCGTATGTGAGCATCGGAAGAAAGAGGCAACAGGCCGTGGACTAGTGTACATAAATACCTATAGTGTATCTAGACACTTTGTGTGTAGATCCTGTGTTCTTTTCCTTTTGTACGATTTTTACAAAGTAGGTAACAGAACTAGGAGGATCGTTGAACACGGGATACCTACTTTGTACTGCATACATAATACGCGAGCTAATACTGATACGACGCTACAAGTACAACTTACCTACGCCTACAACATAACAGCTCCTTCTACGACACACCGAAACAAATCCTATATGCAACAATGCACTATAAAATGGAAAATCTAAACCAGGACCAAAAAAGCTCAAACTTGTTTGATCCTCAAATACTTGTTACGTTCTTTTGATGTTTCTTGCATTTATTACATACTTCATGCTAGTATCTGAGTATCTCTGTTACAACTGCCATGTTACAACTCTCTTGTCTTCCTCTCCACAATATTACCTCATAGAATCTATTTTACATTCCTAACAAAGCACTTTTCAACAGGGTACGATCCTCTTACATAACATTCGTCATTTTTATTCAATCCTTATAACTTTACATATATGCTATAACCTTATGCCTTTCTACGTTGTTTGCTCACCCACACAATCTATGAAAATGTCATGTCTGTCTTAAATTATATAAGTCTAATTATAAGACACGTTACCAAATTACGTTATTAATATTTAACTGTCAACACTAAAGAGCTTTCTAATCATGTTATTAAAGTGGAATCTGTTATCACCAAGAAAATATTTAAACCTGGTGGAGGTACTTAAATGCTAGAGACAGCAACAGTGGTAGTTTCACTTTATAAAATGTGAGACGCAATTTTCCCCTTAAATATTTCATTGCTTGGGTTGTGGTAATGTCAATTAAAAATAAATATTACATTCTACCTGTATTGGCTGTACAAGACTAGCCTTTAATGGAATTAGAATGTATTCCTTCGCAACATAATCGTGTATGGAGATAGTAGCTATAATACTCTAAGAGGATTGAGAACAGATTAATTAGTTAGTAATAATGGAGATTAGAGCCCCATTTTCACTTTTTCCAAATATCGAAGGCAATTTCAGCTTTTCTTGAGCAGCGAACACCATGTTGTAATATTTCATGAGGATTCCTACAGAGAAAGTCCCGAGCTCAGTCAATACGAGTAAAAATCATACACCTTCTGAAAATGCAACAACATTTAGGCACGAGTACGTAGGAATCAATAACAGTGCATTTGAGCCGAAACCCTCTAAATATTTACTTATGCCGTAGAAGCAATATCCGTGCTACTTACCTTAACTGTAGAAGAAGTAAGATAAAACTCCCTATCCAACAATATGCAACATTCCAAGTGTATGCAATTAGAACAAGGCCCGAGTGACCAATAAAAACAATCTAGCCAGCGTAGACAGTGTACTTATTTACTATTTGATTCCCTTTTCTCCTCAGCCATGCTAAGTAATTCGCTTAGCCTTAATGAGCAACTTGTTTGTGACTAGGCAGAAACAGACATGGGCATATATTTTTTAAACATTACATTATTATAGTCTGGCCAGCTAATCCAAGTCCATCCACCCATCCTTCTATAATGAAATGTGTACATTTATCAGCTATCACCAGGTTAGAGTTGCACAGCAGGACATGACACTTGTTTTTCCACTCTTCCTTTTACATATTTACTAGCTTGAGGAAAGATAGTCCACCCCGGACAAATTCTATCGTATCCAGCACGCTAATAACATTGAGGCAATTTTCGTTAGCGGGATAAATGCATATAAAACTGAGTCTGTAAGATAGGCATTTTCATTTAGATAAACGTTAGAGGTTACTACCACCATTTACCATTAAAAACAAAAATTAATAGAATATAATTATATAGGTTACACAGGTTCTTCAGACATTGTTTTTGTCCTTTTACTGTGCTTAATTTTCTGAAGTAATTAACAAACTTACATGTAATATAGCTGATTTTAAAGGTTTAAATCATAAAAATTAAGAAACCGATAATATTACGGACCAATGTTGTATTGACCTACACAATGACACAATGTGGCTTAAATAAATGGAAACTGTGATAAAGCTTTTAGGTGTGGTGTATTGTCCAGCAGGCGAAAAGTAGATGGTTTTCACAAGTGAATAATTAAGTAAAAATTAGGAGTGAAAAAATAATGCGGGTATTATGAGTGTAGTGGAGGAGATAGGACAGGGAGGGGTGTAGTGTGTAAAGGTATTGGATTGAAATGAAAGAGAATTGAATTGAATTAGTCGTGAATGTATTAGAGAGTAGATGGACATGTTAAGACAGAGTTGACAATAGAATAGTCAGTTGAAACTGGAGCTGGGCATCTTTTCCTTGTCCAGTGTACATATTAGAGTGAAGTAAGGATGTTCTCTGGCTCTTTCTTTCATTCCCGAAGGTAATTTAGAGAGTAATTTGCGTTCCGGAGAATGAATTAAATAGTGATGAGCTCATTGACATTCTCTGGAAAGGATGGACACATGGAAAATAAAGGACAGAGCTGAAGTGAAGTGAACAGAAAGTTGTTACTTGAGTTAGAATAGGAAGTTGACTAGATATCCTCTGCGATAAGATTACAAATGCCTTTTACAGCCTTTGCAACTGCTGAGTTATAAAGCTTTTCTAGTTAAGGGCTGATAGGTATAGAGAGAGTGGAGGGAGACATTGTTCCCTAATGCTATGGCGAGAAGTGGCATTAGCTCCTATATATAACTATGTCTACATTGTGTATTAGACATTATTCCATCCTTAGAGTCGTCATTGCATTCACATTCCTATTGGATTTGAACGGGTTCTGCTGAGGAAGACTCGGCGATTCCATTCCGTTTTATCGAGTGTAATGCAATGCAATGTAATCCAATACATAATCCACGTCACGACTCTTCTCTCCAACTTTAACATTGAAAATGCCTCTTTTCCATCTATTATTGTATAAAGCTACTAGACTATATCCTTTTGGTAGTAATTGTGCTGGATACAGGTCCCAATGTCCCAACTCCAACAACCCAATGCCCTTCCTGGCTAAACGAGTATAAAATAGACTTTGACTTTCCCCACCTATACAATATTCATTGTTTGTGACTACACACATAGATTCTCAATAGACGAGTGACGAAAATATATTTCTGTATCTACTATGACATATAGAAGATAATAAGGAAGGGTATAAAGATTTTTGGCCGTATAAAATATAAAGAGAGAGAGAGAGACGTAGGATGGTATGATTTTGAAGGTACTTAGTCAGTTCGTTGAGATTACTTTAGCTCATGTCTGTCTATTCAGGCGACAAAGCTTCTGCTAATAATTTCATTGTTATCTACTCTGTCTTTGTCTCTGACTCACTCTCTTTTAATCCTCCGTTACCTTTACACTCAACTGCTTGCTCGACAGCAAAGACGTCTGCACCGGGTCCAATCCTTATCTCTCCTGGGCCACCAAGTGTAAATAGAAATTTTAAAACCCTGTGCAGACAGCGTAGAGACTATTGATAGTTTCCCAGAAGGGCTAAGTAACTATATATACATACATATCTAGTATGTATGTGTGTGTAACTACAGATAGATGTAAAGGGCTAGGTAATCTGTTTGAAAGAAATGCCGCATTCAGTCCTCGTTTCACTCGTTTTCCTCCAAATTTTTCTCAACTACGTACAATCAGTCCTGTTGCCAAAAGAGAATGAAAAGGAGCAAAGAAAAGAAGAGAAAACTCAAAAGCGGAGCATTGGCTATTTGTATTCAAAGCTGGAAACAACTCGGCTCTTGTGTCTTGTCCTGTCCTATGAGAATCTCATTGACTTTACTTACATACGATTTTTCCAAAGAAAGGACCTACTATTCACTTTCTCCTACTCATCCTCCCTGCTCAAACTACCCTGTATAATTTCAGACTCCTGCCTCCTCCTGCCTATCCTTCTACCTATGTCCATTGAAAATGAAGCGAAGGCCAAAAGAACGACTCAGGTCCTTATTCCTCTTCCTTCCTTCATTTATTCCTATCAAATAGCTCCGGGACACACAAGACACAGAACGATGAGCAGATAGACAGAATTATAATTAGGAGACTCTTCTCTCACTCAACTTAACCCAATTCACCTCACTTTCCCCTCTTTACTCCCTTACTTCATTCACTTCCAATACCTTTCACCGACTTACACATACTCCACTCATACTTATACCAAATTTCCTTTAAAATATATTGGATCTTAGATTTTATATAATATTCTCTCTGTAAAATAGTTGCTCAATATTTTTAGTTCATTTAAAACAAGTATTTAAAATTGCAATTTCTGTCTTACTGCAATCAAACTATGCATGCAATCAGATTGATGTCTGATTACCTATGTCAATCGAGCAATATAATTTGTCATGTTGTTAACATTGTATGGCAGAGAAATATTTATTTTGTCCTTACAGTTCCAATTACTGAGCTGTATTGGTTATGGCACAAAAATAATAATATGTTGTATTGTTGTGTTTTGTAGCCAAGCTTAGAGCTACTGCCAATAGGGACTAATACTAACTAGGGGTCTCTCTCAGACTTTGTTTAGATTTAGTAAAGGCTCAAGTTGGGTGACTTGAATACTAAATGTAAGGCGAGAGAGACTGTGAACTTAAGGCGTTTGCATTGAATTTCCCTGTAAGACTCAAATTGAGAGTGTTAGGAAGAGGAGTGGGCAGAAGAGGTGCGATAATAAAGCCTGGAGGAATTTATTAACACCTCGGCAGGAGTAGAAAGAAGACAAACTCCCTATTTTCTTATCTATTTGTTTTAGTTTATCTTGGAGAGAGTGAACAAGTGAGTGTTGGCAGACCGTGGCCGTGCAAATAATACATCTAGCTATTGTGTTCCATTGAATTGAGAGTCTGAGTAGGAGCCAGTGTCCCGAGGCATTACTTTTACTCCGCATCGGATTCGTCTTAGAACGTTAGAGCATAATATAACCTCCTAGTTCTTACTACTAGAGAATAGACGCTGCTACCTTTTATTGAATAACAGATGTAGCTCCTCACATAATAGACATAATATTTTTGTAAATATATATTGTATAAAAGCACAAGGTAGAAAATAGGATATTCTTGCACAGTGATTTGATATGATATGATAAAGGAGTTTTATGAATTCCTTGCTTATATCTCGCTGAACTAGTGCACGTTGTTGGTTTGGGCGAGAGGGAAAGGTAAAGGATTGTAGAGAAGGAACGTGTAGTAAGTAGACAAGAGCTAAGCATATTATAAGTATAAAGCTTAAGCTTCTTGTAAGCTTTTCAGTCAGCTCAAGTCAAGTCTGAAGAAAGCTTTCTCCCTCTTTCACTCACTGCTGTGTTGTTGTGTGTGTGTGTTAGACTGTTGACTCGAACGTGTGTGCTCTTGTGCTCTGCAATCATAGCATAACATAACAGAACATAACACTACACGACTAAATTCTTAACACATACTTTCCCTTTGGTAATCGCGACTTGACTTGTCTTTACTTTGCTTTACTTTACTTTCTCCAAGCATGGCTCTTGACTTGACTTCCTTATGACTTCTTTTCATCCATAGCTATTGATGTGTTTAGGTGGATATGGGAATATACACTCTATCTATTACGATGGGATTTATGAAAGAAATGGTGTTAGCAGATAATAGGATTGCAATTTGGATTAGTTGGAATTTTGTTTGTACTCTTTTTCCCTACCGTTTAAAGCCAAACACTTCTTTTCTTTCTATTTAGCCCCTACAATACATCTACGTGTTTAACCCTGATTGTAATGTAAATATAGGAAGTTTTATGTAAAAATTGTACATTTTTCTCAGAATTTAAATTTCATAGATTTTTACATAATCAAATGTAAATTTTCATAAAGTTTAAGTACAAGTCTTAAGTCTGCATGGTCATGAGAGTGAAAGTAACGTTTTTTTATCATTCTTTGCTATGATTTCACAATTCCCTTTGAAAGGAAATTAATGCAAATAGAATTCTTTTGTTGAGAACACAACAGTAGCTTTGGGTTTTGTGCAGTTGCCAACCCATTGGACTGTACGCAGAAAAAACAGAGGATTGGAGGAGTTCATTGTAATGCGAAATGAAAAGAGCAACAGCATAAAACACCAAAGAAAATAAAAACATGAAATAAACATTTACTGACAGTGAACAGCGGAAATCTACAGTGTATTTGTATAATGTCAGTTGAGTGAGCACAAACGAATGCTCTATGCAAAGGTAGACATACACGGCCATGATATTTTCACTCCCCACAATATACTCACTACAATTCGAAATTCAACAGACCTTAGCCTACCTACATAATATACAAACATACAAGCTCTGTTATAGATATGATCATGATATTCTAGGCAGAAGGTAGAATTTCGCAGTCACTACAACTTTGCATTGTACTTTGTAGCTAGAGTGTTGTGAGTGTGAAAATATATTTATTGTACAGATATGAGGTTGAATGTAGTAGAGGGAGAGATGAGAGAGAGAGAGGCAGTGAAAATGGGAAGCAAAGAGCCATCGTCATCACCATCACCGCGAAAACCGATGGAATACCACGAATAGGGAAAGTGTAACGTAGCAAGAAACTCGGAACTCCATAAGCATATGAATGGACGCATGAATGGAAAGAATAATGGGGACTAAGGAAAGAATGGATGGCAGAAATATGGCTACCAGAGACCGATTTATTTTCAACAGCATCTTTTCAATTGAAGTTTGTTCAAGAGAATGCTCTTCTATGCGTGTGTACACACTTTTATAGTTACTATAAATCTATAGTTGCTTTATTGTACACAGAATATGTGCCTTCCTTCCTACACGGGCAAATGGCAGAGCCGAGAATTGAGAAAAGTAATATCTGTGGCAAAGCGAAGGGCAAGTGAAAAGAGGAGCCAAAGCCAAGCCACACCAAACCAGATCGCTTTGTACCAGAAAACTATTGTGAGATTTTTTCGTCACCTGTAGAATGGCCTCGTCTACTTCGTTTCGCCTCTTCTCTGCCTCTGCCTCCTATTACTGACTACTACTACCAGCAACCAGGATACAAGGCTCTTATACTCTAGTCACACACTGCATTTGTATTGCCTTCGTTTTCTTCGCTCTATTTGGCTCTGTTCTGTTCTGTTCTGTTGTGTGCAGAGTAAAGTAGAACTAGAGAGACGAGACTAAAACCTCCTCTCAAACTAGACACATACCTACACACTCAACTCTTAAAGAAAGGAACAGCAAGCAACAGGAAAACTAAATGTCTGACTCCTTCAAACTCCCACACATTCTCTTTAATATCTAGATAAACCTTCTAGGCTACTACATACTAGTTAAGACGATGTTACTATCACGTGCTACACCATACACTACAATAGTAGAGCTAAGTAAATAGTACAGGAAATCATTTGTTAGTTGCAAGGACAAGTAAATCCTACAATTCATTTCTTAGAAATAAATAGTTAGAATTTGTTTTTCAACATTTTAGTATGTCTTCTGATATGATATAACTAGGTAAGTGCATGTGGGTGTAGTACCTTACGTATCAATTTACTTTTTGTAAAAACTGTTTATAGACAAATAATATCTTAGTACAGAAAGTTCGTTACCATTGTCAGACTTTGTATAGTACCAACCCCTAAATTTTAATTGGATTTACGATTGCAAATACTATGGCTATGGAACTATAATTCTTTTTAACGCAATTAGTACTTCTTTTTCATTTCCGCCTTTACTTTTTCTATGATGTCAAAAGACCCATTGCCAATAGGACTTATTTTAAGGAAGAAAAGACTTTTTCCATTGAACCATAACCTTTTACCCGAACAAAACTTAATGCAACAAAGTTAATTGCTATGTAGCAACAGTCAATTCTGCAAGGAATAACTACAAAACTACTCATTGGATATAAAGCAATCGTCTAATTTTACTTCTTGGGTAGTCCGCTTTTATATCTACAGTTATTAAATTAAATAATTAAGGTCGACCACTGATCTTTACTAGTTTCGCAAAATCTCTATTGAAAATTATGTTCGTATTATTTGAAAAATAGTTAATGCGCAAATAAATGTTCAGAGTAATTAATTACAGTTCTATTTTTTTGCAGCTATATAGCTGCAAATACACAAGTGCAATATGAATCTGAAGAGTTCAATTCAAAGCATAAACACGGGTAGCCGGTGTATAGCAAGTTTTACGTTTAGGTATAAGTAGAATTGATTCTTGTCCACTTTGGTGCAGTTTTTTGCTTCGAGTGTAATAAATCTGATTGTGGGTTGAGCTCTGTCCTGGTAGCTACAGTAGGAGAGGAAGGAGTCTGTCTTCTGATAGTCATAATGCGAGGAAATACAAAGTATATGTAGCTAAGCCAAATTAAACCAGAGCGTTTTCGTATTCATTGGATTCAAAGGTAGTAGTTGTGTATAATATTGAGGCAGAGTTAGCCAAGTCTATCTAATCCTACGGTTATCCCACATTTAGCTTTGAAATCCCTTCGGGTGTGTCTGTTAATATTTCAGTTTGACTTATGGGCGAGCTGAAGGAAAATTAAAAAGGCTGCAGGTCATTATTTTCCTTTTCGAAGTGTAGTTCGTATAACGAAAAAATATAAGCATAACACGTAGAAAAGACATAGCCACTGGGTTTTTATATATTTCAGGGTATGTGCACAGTGTATTTACCGCAGTAAAATCAACAGATATGAATTTTCGCATGTTAGAATATTTGGTGAAAGTGAAATTTCATTTTCTTTTACATTTAGCCCATAAATATTATCAGTAGGGGAGCTAAACGGGTTGGTAAGAAGGATAAATACGTATTACATATTGTTTTAGCATAAGGCGGACGTTTACTACCTATAGTGCTCACATATTTAATTTAGGTATGTGAAGAAGGCTATAACACGGTTAGTAGTAGTAGTAGGAGGTAGTGGTAGTAGTGGCGTGATGGCGGGTGAATATATATTCACTTCAGTCAGTAAAATATTTTATGTAGTTATTTCAGTTTGTGCAGCTGTAGCCAAGTCGCAAGCGGGTGGACAACAGGAAGAAAAATGTTATTTTTTAAATATACAGACAGTTTAATAACAGAAACATCCTCGCCTCGTTATTTCCCTCTTGCAATATTCAAAAGGGAAGAGAAAGTACGTAAATAGTCTAGTGTAGCAATTGCATCGCCATTATTCCATAAAACTGTGTGAAAAATATTCGAAAAGTTTCAGGAATGCTATTTATTAGAGAAAGATTACATTTTCCCTCAACACACACACTCGACACTATTCTATATATTTTATCCTTGGACTCAATTCCCTTTCTCTTATACCCAAACTAACTTTCTTCTTTATAGATAGTACCTACTACTGCAGAACAGATGCACACGCAGTGTTCATTAAAGATTACCTTTTCGGATTACTATTTACCATACCCTTGGTAAAAATTGTAAACTTTACTAAATGATTGAAAGTTGACTATCTTTAATTTTTTGCCATTTATAGGTTATGTCCTTGCAATAATAATAAACACTTCGAAATTTATTAGATTTTCAAAAACGTTTTGTCCTAAACGATATATATTGGTTACACTTTGGATGGCCTTGGCAGAAGAAATCGACCAGATATGGAATCTTACATGCGCGAACGCGTAGTGTAAAAGTAAATTGTACCAATAATGAAAAACACCATGGCCCATTTTTTGCTGGGAAATCGGCTTCGCCTTCAAAAATTAACTTTTATACCTTTTTGTAATTTTGTTGTCCAACTTTTTGACTTTCTTAAATGTTCTCCAGCTGATCAATATCATTTGATGCTGAACAAAATCCATTCATTTATGATTTACGTTTTGGCCGTCTTTCGAATTCAGTTGTGTCAATTAAAAAACTTGCCAGTTAAAACAGATATGGGGAATTTTTGAACGTGAAAGTGTACTATGTTTATATGATTTCGTGCCTGTCGGGACGTGAACATGATTGCTGTTTAATATTGTACACTGAAATGAAATATTTTTTTTACTATTATTTACCAATTACAACAGATTTGATGCTCCTGGTATTTAATATTTATCATTACAACCTCTTACCACTGGTAAGTGGGAAAGAAAGGTATTTTGTACACTGTGGACAGAGGAAAAGGGCATTATTATCTTATGCAAATCTTTGTCTATGTATTAGGTAACTGTTGTAAAAGTACTTATGCTATGTTACACAAACTATTCTTAACATGGCCACATGTCTTCCTGAACAACTTACACTTATTAATATTGTAGGTAGTCACACACATAGTTAAAACATGCAGTTAGGCTAGAATTTAATGAAAAAGATAGTGACTATATGTATTACGAGTATGAGTAGAGTGAGGGAGAGATGGAGAGAAAAGAAAAGAGAAAATGAATGTAGGTCGGAAGAACAATTTGTATAAAATATAGACATTTATAGCCATAGCCCTGCCCACCCAATATATTGCATTAGAAACGTCAAGTTGAAATAATTGTACAAGACTCATAGATTACACTGACTGGTGGAGAAAATGTTTTCTGCCGGCTGCTCCTCTTCACTCTCTGAAAGCATTTAAGCCGATGCTATCCATACTTAGTCCAGGACATACCTCTATTGCATAATATAGGGTCTATTATATAGTTCCACATATAATGCAGAATCAACCAAGGTATCTCCTCCTATATACATTCTGAGTAATGCAACATGGAAACTATTACAATGGCTACATTATACAGACACCACACCCGACCAACAGAGAAGAATCTCGAGTTGGAGGAAGAAAGGAAGAGCTTTTGGTTGTCTTGTCCTGTCTCTCTGATGTGATGTCTATCCAACAGAAGTAAAAGTAAAGAACGGCCAGAGAAAAGGAAGGAAAAGTATGAAGACACAGGCAGAGAGAGGCAGAGAGAGAGAGACTGAAATCCAGCACTTTCACTATTCCGTATGTACATACATTGATACACTATCTGTATTAGTGTAGTGCATATTAGTGTTTTAGTAAGTATTAGTAGGAAAAGGGAAGACATGGTCGGCAACTTGGGAAGTGTATGCGAGAGAACTGGATTTTTGTCGAGAGTAGCATTCCTGGATTTGGGATTCTTTGAAAAAAGCTGCGCCTCATCAAATTGTCATCATAAGTCAGACCATTTGCTTTCCCTTCTTTCTCTTTTCGCTCTCTCCTTCACTCTTTGAATTACTGCACACATTACATTGCATGTTACACACGTTAGTCTCCTGCTCTGGCTATATATGCACTCCGACATATTAGGATACGATATGATAGTAGTCGTCGTCCTCGTCCTACCAAAGAAATAGCCATGGGCAAGGGAAAGGAAATGTTATCTGTACATATGTATGTCTGTAGTGTCTATGACTGTATGTAAGTAATGTAATGTGTATTTGTAGTAGCTAAACATTGGATTGCATGGCACTGCATTGTATTACACATTAGAGCATAACAGCACATTACATTACATTCCCAACTGACAGCTGAGCAAAGCCCACACATAAATACCTACAAGAAAGGAAACTTTCACTTTTCCGTAATGGCAATGTTCTTTGTGTGTCCATATGTACATACATATAACATTATAGTATTCTTTCATATAATAATATTTCCTTTCCTTCTTCGCCTTCCTGTCAAGATCATGACTATATGACTAACGCAAGTTAACTATTTCTTACATCCATACATATTTTATATCAAGAGATAGTACAAAGAAACTTTCTCTGTTGCTCATATCAAAGTTACGTAAGTTAGGGCCGGAGCACTATATAACAGAATATTAGTATCACTATATTTCACTTTGCTTAGTTATTTTTAGCTTCTGGTCATTTGATTGAAATAGGAATCTGATAGACAGACGTTATGACTTTGCTAATGTACGAACTAAGCAAAGTAAAGTGAAAAAACTGACTTTCAACCAGACGTATTTATTTCATGTTATTTTTGTAGTGGAAAGCTCCCATTGTACTCCGCTAAAATCTTTCCCAGAAAAGTCAAGCAAGAGTTCTCTCGGCAGCAGTTGTAGACGGCAGAAGGGTCATAGTCGTCAGAGGTCAATTTTAGGGAGAGATCTGAAAGCTATCTCATTTGTCATTTCTATCTCTCTCCTCCATGAACATGGACTCTCTCTCTCTCTCTCTCTCTCTTTACGTATTTTCCTATTTTACTTCGTTTCCATTTTATTCCATTCTCCTTTTCTATTCTTGCCCTACTGTAGAAGAAGACGGCAGTTGACTTGACTTCCTTTGCCCTTCGCTCACTTGCTTTTCATTTGTTGTCCTTAATGCGTTTCTGAATGCGTGCTCTCACTGATCCTCGGCAATACACTCAACTCACTGCTTTTATACATTCCCGACTATCCCGACTGGACTCGACTGGACTACTGACTCACTCAACTTAACTGCACTGGATTCCACTCACATAACATGCCAGCCAACATTCTTGCATTTTCTTATCTAACATCTGTCATCTTTAAGTCTGCAACCCAACTATCAACGACATACAAAAACCAAAAGAAAACGAAAGAGGTGCCAGCCATTATTTATCGAATAAACAAATAAGTGCCTGCTAATTGAACAAAAAATGGTGTGTGCTATGCCTACATAGTATATACTATATACATCATTTTACGTACACAACAACTACCTAGTAGATTATTCTAGGAACGAACATTTTTGTTCGCTAGCATTAACCTACATACTTTCAATTATTTACTTAGGTATAACTAAATACTTATTTAATCAATGTTTTTTTAAATCACTTAATTTGATGTACCTGTATCTAAGTATTCATTTATTGTACAATATCCGGCGCTAGAAACCCTTCAATCACTTCCACCATGTTCAAGCAGTAGGCTATTTGATTACAATACTTACATACATTTTATTGATTACAAATGTTCAATATTATGTTGCCATTCAGTGTTAAGGGGGGGTTCCACCTTTTGGAAAACGCGATTTGAGGAGAACGGCTTAGTGCACAATGATGACGTTTACATTTTTGAAATCTACCCATATTTGTCTAGGCAACTGGGGTTTTTAATTTTCTAAATTAAAATTTTGTATTACATAAAAATGTTTTTTGGAGTGGGGATAATGCATTGGAAACACGTATTTCAATTTTTATCGTATATTTAGCAAAAGATAT
>JABASI010004178.1:0-14608 GCA_019776505.1 Tomocerus nigrus | reverse complement strand
AGATCTGTCTTCAGAAATTTAATCAGCAAACTTTCTACCTGACCCTCCCCGTTCTACAGCCTAATAACGCCTTATTGACGCCCCTTGGGTTCATCTATACACCACTGTGCTAAAAAGGTTTGCGGTATGGTCGATGAAATCAATTGGTTAGCCTTAATTTGACAGAATTGGTTTTATCTACCTTCAATTTGCATAATGACCGGATGAAATTGTCCGCTCCAAGATTAGACCCATTGCTATTTTGTCCAAATTTTCCAATATGAATGGATAAAATAATAAAATTTTAACTTCATCCCGGAGAAAATGCAACCCTGGGCTGCTAAATAGAGTAGGAGTGTTTGAAATCGTGTCATCATCATAATGATATCTTGAGATTAGAGACAGCAGGGGCTTGGGGCTTGGAGTTTATTTGAAATCGAGAGATATTGACCGTGGGAGAAGAGAGAGGAGGAAGGGTCTTTGTTGAGACGGGAGGATCGGAAGTAGGAAAAGCCGATAATCTGGCGCTATTGCAAAAATGCAATAAGTGAAGAATGCCGAGGCTCATGAGCTATAGGCAATTGCATGGAAGGAAGGAAGAAAGAAAGAGAAGGATTGCCAGCCTGCTCCTTGCACGTAGATAGGAATGATAGGAGTATGAAGAAGCAGACGAAATGACGAAACCTCCCTAATGGCCTTCCTATCTCACACACACATTAAAGAATTATTAGTTGGCCACGAGGAAGGAAGTCTTAGCCTGCGATGAGACGACCACTCTGATAGCAATAGTGTCAATCTTCCATCTTCTATCCTCATTGCAATGGCGAAATGGCGATAATGTGTCAGGCATAGTAGAATGGGGAATGAAGGATGATAGAGGACAGAGAGAGGCGTCTTTCCAGCCAGCAGCGACACAATAGACCAACAAATAAATGGAATAGAATGGGCAAGTCTCGGTAAAAGCCCCAGTCGAGCAAAAGATTAGATGGAATAATGCGACGAGCATTGTAGACAAAATCTGGATAGGTGGCTCATACGCCCTAAATTTCCTGCTTCATTATTATTACACTGCTCCTAATGATACACTAGTACTAGATCCCAGATGTAGATGGCGTGCAGTGGCAGTACGTATGACGCAGTAGAAATGGGTTATGCTACTGTTATCCCCTCATAGAAGTACGGACAGGCAGACAGACTGACAACAGATACCATAAAGTATCCACCGGTACTTAATTAGTGTCATACGAGTCATACAATGTAAAGGTGTGTCCATTATTACAATGAAAGCATCGATTGAATTGAATTATACGAAACTAAATAAATAAGTACCTGAAAGGTAAAAAATTAATTAATTTTACTAAAAATTACCTGTTTCCAAAATTGAGCTATCTGGAATGACAATAAAATCGTGGGAATTATTTACACAAGTAAATACTTTGATAGCTCTTCTATCCAGACTTTGGAAACAGAGAGAAGATTCGGCTGGTATTTTCCCATCATAATGCGGGAGTGTATCAGTATCACAATGACGAACTGCTACGTGATTCCAGCCGAAGTATTGCTATCGTATTACTGCGCACTTTATATGTACTTCTTTCAAATTGGATTAGTTAAATAGGATAAGCTACTTATAGCTACGTGTCCCTATACATTTCACTCCCTACTTTCACCAAATATTACATAGTAGATGCTAAAAGACTGATGAAATTGATTCTGCATTCGTGAAGAACAGATTTATTTGGGTGGGTAGCAAGGCGTTTCTAGGACGATGATGATTTTGTGAAACACAGGTGCTGAAAAACGAGTATTTGGTTCAGGATAAGCCACGGGACAGACTCCGAACAGCAGAAAGTAACTTCCTTACGGGTTCCTCCCAAGCAATTAAGTGACTAGAGCGGGTGGGACTGTCCCGTAGCTTCTCCTTTCATGTTACACCAAAAAACACTCGTTTTTCCTCACCTGTGTTTCACAAATCAACAAAATCATCGTTCTAAAACGCCTTGGTACGTCATAATTATAAATTATAGGTACCTACCGATGTGTTTACATGGTTTTTTCGGGGGATCTTGTAGTTTAGTACATGTGGCGAAACTTCAGGTTTCAGCCAAAATAGTCAGGGGTGCGTACAGAACTCCTTCCAGACACCAGAGTAAAATGAGTAGCAAGGAAAAAACTTTTCCAGCTCATAATGTGCAGGAAGGGGTTGTTTTCGACGCCCAGAATATTTCGAATTTCGATATCCTCACTAAAATTCCAAGTTTCGGCACATGTACTAAAAGGCCACCAAAAAAACCATGGAAACAGATTTGTACATACGTAAATAATGATAATAATATGTAAGTAATGAGTTGTCGATGAGGCTAGTGTGTAGCAGAGATTAGACAATAATGGGGTGAGATTGTGTACAGACAGTCGACAATGTCGACATGACTGCATGAGCGCCGTATGGAGTAGCAATTCAGACGGAGACCACGAAGCACTTCATTTTAGCATATCGCCGTAGGAGATAAGCGAACAATGCTTCTCTAATGTCCTAGAATTGTGTTTAACTAAATAGAAACATCCTAATCGATGACGACTGCCATGAGCCATGTCAGACAGAGAGAGAGAGAGAGAGAGAGAGCAGACCTTCCCTAATATTATGCACATACATAAATACTGTAATATACAGGGCGAACTAAAAGTAATTTAACACAGGACTTTCTCCATCGAAATGATATTTCGCTATTTTATGTCGAAATAGCGCTCCAAAACGTTTTTCTCGCAATTTCTAGAAAGCTTAATTTTCAATTTTATAAAATAACTTTTATAAAAGTGACGTGGAAGTTTAATTTTCTGTTTTATAAACGTGAAAGTTTCGTGAAAGTTTAATTTCCTGATGCGAAAAGATGCGAAATGCTATTTGGAAGGCTATTTGGGCGTAAAAGGACGAAATACCATTTACCTGTAGCACTGTGGAGAGTCCTTTGTAAAGTGGCTGCTGGTCCACCCTGTATATGATGACCTGCTTTTAAGGCGCGACTACAATTTTATGTAGAAATGCTGTGTATGCTTTCACTGTATAAGGGTATACACTTTAGCAGCAACTGATTGTCCATCCAACCGTGGCTGTTTGAATTTTCGGGGAGTTGGTACAATACCCAAAATGTAAAAACATGTTCATACATGATTTATCTTCTCGTTCAAAGCTGTTTACAACTTTACAACTATCTCCTTTTCATAGAGCTCGCATCCGGAAAATTCAAAAATAGAGCACAAAGATACTGATGATCCCTCCTCCTCTGCTTCTTCCAAGGCCCTTCTGATTTTTCTTCTTCCTACTTCCTTCCCAATGCACACTAAACAGAACTACATAGACAGATGCGGATATTTATTTGTTCGACCATTTGACCTTTGCACCAGTTTACATAATAATAACTTCAAATTGGTTAGAGTTGCCAATCTTGTAAAGTAACAATAAATGAAAATACTACTATAGCCCAAGGATAGTAATGACTAGCCACTGGCTAGTGGCAAAAATGGTAGTGGCAAGAATGGCATTTTAGCCGGCTAAAATCATTTTTCCGACTGACCAAAATTATTTTACATTGATTTTGGCCATTAGCCGTTTTTGCCTCTGGCCAATTTAGCCGACTAAAATTGATCTGGCAAAAATCTTAAAAAGCCGGTTAATATCAAACACTGACTATAGCACTGACTAATAATAATAATTACCTGTTGTAAGAAACAGGGGTAAACAAGAGCAACTTGGCCGGATGTGTTAGTGTGTTGCCGTCGGGACGCGTGGAATGTTTTCACTTGCCTCCTTAGCACGTCTCAGCCTTTAGTGTTATTGGATTATTCTGTTGCCTTGCCTCATTCCTTCTACTACTACCTACTACAAAATTAAAAGGGTCAAAAGGTCAGAAGTTAACAATGGATTGAGCCCGTCCTAACATGTGAAAATACATTTGATCCCCAGATCACATGTACGAAGTTTGAAAGATCTATGTCCACCCGTTTCTTTTATTCTGATGGTGCAAAATCTGGTACAGGGATATCGATGCACAGACTGTCAGGATACATCTATAAAGAGATAGCTAAAGCTACTCTTGATAACGAAGAATTATTATGTTATTTGTTGAGAAAAAATGTGCATGCTTCAAGTGATCTTTTTAATAGCTGTTATCCAGGAGGAAATCTTATTCTGGAAAGTACATTGAACGTGTTACAGATACTCCGTTCGGAGACACTTAATTAAATTCCTTTTGCGGTGTCAGCATCTTAGACACTTTTGTTAATTTATTCTTTTGGTTAGTGGGGGGATATTTGCAAAAAATCGATGGGCCTGGAATTATTCCAGTTGACTGAATGCATGTTCTATAGTTCAGACAACGTGAACTTGGTCATGAAACCAAATTATGATGCCCTAAATGCAGATCCACATTTATTATTAATTTGGATAGAGACCTCTTCAGAGATCTTGTTTATTATTAATTTATGCGAAGAATTAAATTGGCTCCGGGCTCCGATAGCTTGGAATGACTCTTTTTTATTAGCAAGGAAGAAGATGCGACAATTCTGTTGAAAAGTGTCCAAATTGTAATTGAAGGGTTTGTTCGTCCGTGTTGTTCTCGACTTAAAGCTTTTGGATCCAATTTCCTTTAGTAGGAAGATGGGGAAATAGAGCATTGATGATATTATGTACGTGTAGTATATTATCTTCTTGGACCGTTAGGTGACTTAGAGGAGGAATGCGAGGATTGGGTCCTGGAAACTGTACATAGTTGTTGGCTTTACGTGTATTCATAGACATCCACTATTTCTTTGCGCATGAGTCCCGCGAACTTCAAGCAGCAAAAGCACATTGGGGCGTACGTAAGGAATGCACAAATGACAAAGGGATTACGAGGGAAAGTTGCTGAAATTTTGCTGAAAGATGGAAATGTTTGGGGTTTAAATGGCCCCAGAGTGTTTTCAAATTTCGGCTCATATTTTTTAATCTAAAATTTGAATTTTTATGAGGAAAAAGAGGAAAATAGAAATTTGGCTGTTTTGGGTGGGAAGGAGAGGCTTAGCCCCAATGCTCTGCCCCCTTCACACCCTTTGGCCCTTTTCACCCGTCAATCTCACGGTGTCGTCTCAGATTTGTGGATGTCTATGCGACGTGCTGTTTGGATTGGAAGTTGGAGACAGGAGCGGGAGTGAAAAGGAGCCGGAGTGAAAATGTTTTGGGAGAGGAGCAGATGTTGTGTAGGGAATGTTCATCAGTCCGTGACTGCCAAGTGAATGAGTGTAATCATTCTTCTCTGCAGACGTTCAAGGAATTCTTCTGAATAACAAATTCTAATGTTCACACACAGATCGTCAGCTACGACAGCCACCTCCAGCCTCCAGCCCTGCCACTAATAATAAACCATTGTAATAACAGCTGTACAAAAGCAGCGGTAAAATCACAAGAGAATTTACTTGTAAACATTTCAAAAGAGTCAAGAGAGTTTGGCCAAAAACATGTCCATTGGACACGTTATTACAACTTACAACGTGTAGCAGTTACACGGCGAAATTTGACATCACCACAACGTGTCCCGGTTATGCAATATACAGCAGTCTGTCAAGGTCGTCTGATTGACCAAATTTTCTAATGAGACCTCCGTCAAATAATAAATAATACTGGTACTCAATTTAAATGAAATGTCTCAAATAGTTCATGAGTTTTCCCGCAGACAGACAGGGGCATTCCTATGAAGTATCTTAAACCGTTCCTGAGTTATTGCACCAACAGACAGACAGACGGACACACAGACAGACAAGAGAATCCCATAAATCATGCTTAATAATGTAGCGCTTCAGTCTTGTTTTCCTCTGCCGTAAGAGCTTTTCCTCTGTTTACTAATATCATTGCCACTTCTGTGCATTTCTGACTTCCTGTCGGAGTTCACACTCTTTGACAACATACTT
The DNA here is from genome assembly GCA_019776505.1 of Tomocerus nigrus. Lineage (NCBI taxonomy): Eukaryota > Metazoa > Arthropoda > Collembola > Entomobryomorpha > Tomoceridae > Tomocerus > Tomocerus nigrus. The sequence continues at coordinate 8,689 of JABASI010004178.1, read as the reverse complement.
GGCAGTTTCCTGAATGGCGGATAATTTATTTTAATGGAAAGTGTGCCAAAAGTGAGCAGCAGGATTCTTTTAAGAGTATTAAATTCGTGCAGCTCGGGCGGGACGGGCGATTGATGATTACGACCTTAAAAAAAGCAATTCGATGGCCGTAAAGGGAACAGCTAGAGAGGATTGCATGATGGCCATGTCAAAAGTCAAACTCGCTCTTTCTTCCTGTGAACCGTGTGGTCGGGCTGTTGTATTGGCACGAGATCCTCGCCGAACAGGACCCTAAAAAGCGCCTTTTTTTGTTTTTGCCATTTTTACTTTCTAGTAAAAAAGCAAAGGAACCAAATGTAAAAAAGCTGCACTATGCTTTTTTTGCTTTTTTATAGTAGATAATATATTTAGGCGTAATTTTATTGTCAAATCAGTTACTTTCCCCATTGACTTTCACTTTACCTGTAAACGATAAGCAAATCGCAAAAAAGTTAAAAAATGCATTGCTTTTTTAAAAAATTTTGCTATTTTACTTTTTTCTTAAAAAAAGTATTGCTTTTCTGTTCCCTGTCGCCGAGTCACTCAGGAAGTGGAATATTTTATCTTGAAAATGTTTCATCAAAACTCCGTCCGCTCCCTCCCACAGAACATTATTTATAAAAACTGCAGATTTTGCGGGATTTCAGTTGCAGCAGACTGTGAGAGAGAGAGAGCGAGTGAGATGTCGTGTACGTGTAGCTTATCGATGCTATGCTGAGGCGGACGGGTGTTCTAAAATTAGAAGAAGATTCGTGCATCTAGTTAGGAGAGATTTATGTGGAGCTTTCGTTGAATTATGAGCCAGTGGACGAGGGAGAGGAAGGCATGCCGTTATTTCAAGGCGCCCATAACATTTCTCTGCTAACCCGCACAGGCAGCCGCTGACTTTAGGACTATCATTACTTTACTTACTCCCGAGCTGTATCTGCAAATAATTATTTCGGTGCATGCAACTCTCGTGGCACAACATCCCCACTCTTCCTTTAGCTCCCTCCATTCAATTAGAGATAGAGGCGCGTGAATCATTTCCACGTTGCATTTTCATCTCCGCAAAAGCCCGGCTACTGTCACTCCAACAGCTCCGGACTCTAGAAAAATGCTTTCTTCCAGGGACCAGGGAAAAGTTCTTGTCGATTTCCTGGGACCCGCGTTTCAAATATTTTTCCATTTCCATTTAACACAGCGCCACCTAAAAGAAATTTTATATTTTCGCAATCAATGTTCTACTTAAAAAATCCCTTTCTTCCCGGGAAAATATAATTTCCTACCCGGCAAGACTTGCAATTTCTTACCCGGGAAAATAAGCATAATTTCTTACCCGGGAAAATAAGTATACTTTCTTACCCGGGAAAACAGCTATGATTTCTTACCCGGGAAAATAAGCATAATTTCTTACCCGGGAAAATAAGCATAATTTCTTACCCGGGAAAATAAGTATAATTTCTTACCCGGGAAAATAGGAATAATTTCTTACCAGGGAAAACAGGTGTAATTTCTTACCGGGAAAATAAGTATAATTTATTACCCGGGAAAATATATTTTCCTACCCAGAAATATATAACACTTGTCCGGGATTTTTTTCCTTTCAGGGGAAAAATTTCACTTTCTTCCCAGAAAGAAAAGGCCAGGACCTATGGTCCCGCATTTTTTGAGAGCCTGGACTCGTATTGAATTCCTGAGCCAAGAGCCGCCCGTCGTCCTATCCTATTGCTTTCGAATCTACTCTGCTGCTCCCATTCCATCTACTAGATACTTCTGTTCGCTCGTGCTATCGATATGTTACGTGGGCATTGAAAAAGGCTGATGATAAGGAAAAAGTGTTGTCCAAGAGCTAATCTAACTTTTATCATGAGCAGGTCGGAATTCCGCGTGGAAAATTTATTTGAGCAGGGAATTGTGTTTCAATGACGTCGTGTCGTGACTTGATCTACTCAGAGCACATCATCATCTCCATGCACAGATCAACTTTCCTTCACAGCATTTCATGGCTCGCTAAGCACTTTTGTCCCACTTCAAATTTGATGAAAGTTTTAGCAGGAGTCGGAGTAGAAATGACGAGTCGACTTTATTCCTGCTGACACGTCCTCTAATAAATCAATTTATGAGTGAGATTGAAGACTGCTACGGATATGAACTCATTTATGCTCTTAGTTAGTCTCCTCACTTGGTCACAGTGCATACGCCACTTGATTTGCATAATGCTTTGGGAGATCGGAGGCAGAAGGAATGAAAAGGTCAGATGGAAATCGTCCGCTAAATACGGTGACTCTACAGAGTGCGTGAAAATTAACTTGTGGTACAACTTTCACTATGTAAATTTTATTTCATATTTTGACGCTAAATGTCTTACCGAAGTTGTTTTTAAAGCTTTCTCTGAAAATTAAACTTTCACCATTTTCACCACTTTCACTTTTGAAAGAGTGAAAGTCTAAAAAAAGTCTGAAAAAATATTTTGGGGTGCTATTTCGTCTAAAAATGTGGGATAAAATTTACATGGAGAAAGTTGTAGTACAAGTTAATTTTTACTCCCCCTGTAAATAACTGCACTCTCCGTCTGTGTTAAATAGAATTGCAATGAGGTGGGGAATGACGTCGCATGTGCGGGAATCAACAACGGACATTATTCATCATCATCACGAAAGAGGCGGATAGAAGTTATTTGATCCAGTTCAAGATAGAAATGTGCGAATGATCTATGCCTTGCCCGACTAATAAATCCTGAACAAGTCCATTTGAAAAGGTCAAAGGAGAAAGGAATGCTTATTAAGCCTTTCTGCTTGTATTAATAGCTGTGCCATTGTATATTACCTGTAAATGCTTTCTCTATTTAACTCAAAGGACCCTCCGTGTTCCTACCGTGTATACCGGCACTGTATGAATATTGTTCCTTGTTGCCGTTCCCTTCGGTGCACAGCAGATAAATAACCCGCACGTAGAACATTAATGGCTCCACATTTTACAAAGCACCATTTTTACACAGCCACTTTACATCTGGGCTAAGATAGAGCACCTGCACGTGCTCTAAGCTACCCGGTTTTACCATACAAAAGCATTTCATATAGTCTAACGTTACCAAACTTAAAATAACGAGATGCCTATTAGTTAACGTGGAGCACGTGCAGGTGCTCTATCGTAGCTCGAGTCGACTTAACTTATAATAATCGAATGTGCACGTAAGCACTTCGTCTTTGCTGCCCCTAGCTTTCTCTCTGCACATCTACTGCCATAAATAGTTGTACCTACATACTCATAGTTCTTTAGAGAAAGCTCTGTGTGTGTGCCTATCTATTAACGAGGTGAAAATTGAATGGGAAATGTCAAAGAAGAGAAATCCATGCTAGGAGATCCCGGTTTCGTAATTTCCCACTTCCCACCTAATTTTGTTGGGCACCTGGGAAAAGTGGGAAATGGGAAGTGGGAAATGGGACGTCAAAAGTGGGAAGTATGTCGCCTTCTTGGGAAATAAAGTCTCTATTTCCCACTCCATTTTCCAATTTCCCATTTTCCCACCCACTTGAGGTTTTAGCTTCCCACTTTTCCGACTGGGAAATGGGAATCTTCCCACTAGTGGTATTTACCACACGAAACCTTGTAGGAGATGAAAGAGAAAGAGTTTGGAATGGCATTGACACACGTTGGAGTTTTTAATTTCTACTGTTGTTGAGTGGGAAGTTTTTCCATTTTCACTTTAGAGGGACTGAGGTTTAATGAACATGCTTTATTTATCTGTCAGGCAGGGGGACAGGAGCAAATGTCCCATGAATACTAAAATCTTGTTTACTAAAATGCGCAGAAATAAACTTTAATTCTGTCAGGGAAATTGGGATAAAGAGAGTCAAGGGTGTTGGGAGCCCTCTGAAGGGAGGGACTACCTAACAATTTTCAGTCGGTGGTTATGGATGCATGCTCAGAGCTATAATTATTAGCCTTGTTCGTTAGTTGTCGTTTGAATGCCGTGTCAGTTGTAGTTAGGTCGAGTGGCGTGCATGCTCCGTGGATTGCTAGGACGTGAATGCATCATTCATTACTCTTCCACTTTCATTTTAACTGTCTCATAAAATATGAAGGAGCTGCTCCGTTAAATACTGCGCCCAGGCAATCTCTCTCTCTCTCTCTATGTTCGGAGATAGAGAGAAAAAGTGGCGTGAAGGGCGGAGGACTACAGGGACGACTGAAAGTAACCATAACATACAACTTTCTCCATGTAAATGATAATTCACCTTTACAAATCTAAAATGCACTCCAAAAATTTCCATGCCATTTTCAGAACATTATACTTTCACTTCACTTTCACTTTACAAAAATTACAGTGAAGTGAAAGTTCAATTTTCTAGAAATTACGTCTTTTCGGCGTAAAACGACGTCACTTTTAGCACATTATACTTTCACTTAACTTTACACAAGTGAAAGTCCAATTTTCTAGAAATAGCGTGAAAAACTTTTCGCCATGCTATCTAGGCGGGAAACAATGTCATTTTAACATATTATGCTTTCAAATCACTTTCACTCTGAAAAAGTGAAAGTAAAGTGAAAGTTGGATTTTATAGAAATAGCTTGAAAAACGTTTTGGTGTGCTATTTAGACGTGAAAGTACGAAATGTGATTTACATGGAGAAAGTGCTATGGTGACTTTTGGTCGTCCCTGTAGTGCAGAGCAAAGAAGACACGTCCTTCCACATTTGCATTTATGGCCCAGACATATTCCCTGCTCCGACTAAGTGGAAGAGACAGCGTCTTGCTCCCTCGTCCAATTCTCTTCCCTGCCTCTGGACAATAACGGCCTCTCTCTCTCCGCATTATGAATGAACTAAAAGGATGTCATGTCACTCTCCGGAATTCCAGATGAGATCTGCCATGCAAATCCAGCAACTCTCGGCTCCTCACCTCCACCTCCCCTCCCGACCCCTCCCCTCCCCCCATCCCGCACTCATAACATTAACCTCTGCTAGTTAATTCCTCGCATAGTGTGCAGTGTTTCTTGACAGGCACATCAAATGTGCTTTCCNCATCCCGCACTCATAACATTAACCTCTGCTAGTTAATTCCTCGCATAGTGTGCAGTGTTTCTTGACAGGCACATCAAATGTGCTTTCCCTACATCCTCCCCATTTCCCCCTGTCCCTCACAATTGCACTAGCTACACATTATTAAGCATTCGGGAATCAAGAAAAAGATTCGCCACTAACTACATTCTTAACATTCTAAAGAAGAAATTTGCGGAAATGGCATCTTCGTATCTTAAAAGGCAAACTGCTGGAGCCCATTCATAATTAAAATGCTCGCCGAGGAGTTTGTGTAAGTGCCAACCAAAGATCAAATGGAATGTTACTGCATTCTCTCTTTAGAGATCCTAATAAAATAAAAATCAAAGATTGAGAAGGAGATCCGCGACTAAGAATCATCTAATTGGATGTCATTCGTGGGAATAGACATCCACTAATCTGAGACGTTAGCGTGAGATTGAAGGGTGAAAAGGGGCATTGGATTCAAACATTTCCAGCTAAATAAAACTTTCTCTTAAAATCCCTTTGGAATTTGTACATTCCTTACGCCCCAATGTGTTTTTGCTGCTTGACGTTTGCGGGACTCGAGCGCAAGGAAATAGTGGATGTCTATAGAGCTGTAATGTGTAGATATCAGATTTAGAATGCAGGAATGGTGAAGGCTGGAGCTGGAATGACTTGTTCAAAGAATGCGAATGTTATCAGAGTTGAGAGAGTTGGTAGTTGGTATAATGAGAGAAGTAGAAAGTGGAACATGCATCGTTGAGTTTTGTGAAACTCGGAGAAAGAAAGAAGTGGCAAGGGCAAAGATGAGAGATAATTAAATACAAGTCCTCGTTTATTTTCAGTGGGAGATTAACGGGGAGAATGTTGAGCCTCGGCGTGCTCTACCCTTTAACCAGGGTTGCGCTGAATGAAACCAAGTGGTTGGTCTTAATTGGACAAAATTGGTTTTATCCACCTCATATATTGGCAGATTAATTTCATCCATAGCCATTTTGTCCGGTTTGGACGGTTAAAATGGTGAAATTTTAATTTCCTCCGGACAATAAGAAACCCTGCGGCCCTAACGAATGGCCAAGAGAGAAGAAAAGAATTTATTCCCCTCAACTTTTCTCAGCCTCCTTCTCACAGACAGAGGAACGAAGTCCCGGGAGAGACTTTTGTCCTTCCGCTTCTCTTTTCTTTTTCTGTTGCAGCAGTTGCCGTTCTTTTTATTCTCTCTCCTTTCATCTACTTTTTCTTCTCTACGTCTCCCTTCGGATTTCCTTTCACTTAGCGAGTCAGGTAGGCACTTGCTTCGATCTCTTTTCTAAAGACTTTCTCCCACATCTTCTGCTAGGGGCCTGCCTGCTCCAGGCTCGTAGCTTCCTCGGTGAAAGGCACTTGTCTCTGCTCTCGCTCCGCGCCCTCCATTTACGGCAGCCTGAAAAATTCCCAGCTGCCGCCAAAATGACCTGCCATCCCAGCTGCCGCCACAATGACCTGGCGTCCCCGCTAACTTCTTCCCGTCTCCTTCCTTTCGCTAATGTCCGAGTTAATGTCTCTCTCTCTTTCTCCCACACAACAACTGCATGGACAGACTTTTTACATTTCTCATGTTCGTGATGTCATAATATTTCTTGAGGATTAAGTGGCACTTGCCAGTTGTAGGCTGTGAGAGTGGAGCAGGAACGATCTCATTAGAGTCCCTGATGACTCCTAACCTAATAGCATCTAAAACAAACCTTCATCATCCTCCATCCTTTTCTCCACACTCTCTCAACACTGATATCCCTATACAACTTTGACAGAGGTATGTAGCCAGTAGCGAGAGCGACTAAACTGCACAAGAAAAAAGAAATAAAAGCATGCCGAAAGATACAGTCAGCACTCATTGCATGAAACAGTGTGCAGTTTGATCACCCACTCAGAAAAGTTTGCGAACCAGAAAAAAGAAAGATATTTCTGTGTCACTTGCAAGACGTTAAGCCATGGCATGGCTGATATTATTATCATCAGATGAGTACCCAACGTGCACCATAGATCTATATTAGGGGGCTTCAGTCTACGGAAAATAAGTGACGCTTTCTATTTATTTTACTCATTCCACTTTTTCATTCATCAAAAATATCATTTTTGCAGACGTCGACACTTATTTTGAAGTACCTACCTCTGTCACTGACAAAAAAGTCAGTTGTTGTCGCTCACTATTCTTATACTGAGGCTGTCACTGATCTATCTCACTTATTTGGTCGAACTTTGAGATTTAATCAAACTGGAGCAACAGGAGTACTGGAAATAATGAGTAGTCTATTCAAATTACGATCTAGAATCTAGAAAAGGGAATTTTCACTTTTACCACTTAATACTTTTCACTTTTCAAAAAATGATCTGAATGCCCCTATTATTATTATGTGGTATAGATTTCATAGTGTGCTCAACTTTTACTTTCTACTCCAGTGCTCCAAATCAAATGAGAACATTCAATTTTGCTAATAAAATTTTTCCGAGCTCTGCTCGATTTCGTTTCCTGACTCTTTCTCAGTTTAAATGTCATCTTTGTATCGAGTGTGCTTTATTTGTGGAGATGCTTTTGGAAGTTGGTGGAGGGTGGTACTCGATCAAATTGTTGTTGGACAAACCTGTCTTGACTCTTTTAGAAGTCTACTAATGCTCCGTTTTCAAAGGCATGTCAGTATCTGAGTCGTGAAACGACAACTGGCCACCTAACATTTCTTTCAACAATAAGTGTGTGCCAGGGTTTTGGTCGATTAAATCCAATGATTGGTCTTAATTGGACAAAATTGGTTTTAATAACCTCCTTCATTTTCTATAATATTGTCCGGATAAAATAGTCCTGTACATGGTTTCATCTATGACCATTTTGTGCCAATTTTGTCCAACGTGGAGTGATAAAAATATCAAGTTTTCAATTTCATGCGGACAATATAGAACCCTGGTGTGTGCATGTAAGTAGGGCAGTATCCAGAAGGAGCTTTGGCGTGCGGACGTATAAATGGACTGTGGGCGAGTCTAATGCCATGTGACGGTTCTGAGCTTCCGTTGAGTTGTGTTGAGTATTTTGTTGTTGCTGCAAGAGTAACATTGGGAGGATATAACCCCATTTGATGTTTTTTGCATTTAATTTTATCCTGATGTCAGTGGCCTTCAGCTTGGGTTCTGGAGAAGGGCCAACACGACTAATAGTGCCAGTAATAGTAAAGGAACGACGATAAAACTCATCTACAGATGTATCCGTTTGTTCACGGCCTAATATATAAGGAAACGGAGATTAAGAATATTTATGTCAGTAACTACATCCATGTGCTTGTTCCGCCGATTCAGGCAACCGGCGATTTAAATGCCATCCTACCCTACGACGACGGCAACTACTACTACTACGCATACTACACTACTACTACTCTCCCGTTTTTTGCAGGCATGGGGAAATGTGCCGTCAGGAAAAAAAGTTTCCTTTGGCAATTACCCCATAGCCATCCTTTTACTATTAAAATAAATAAATTAGCGGCGTGGATGGGGCAGCATCCTCTGCTTATTGCCACTCGTTCATAACAATGCCCGGTTACTTAAGAAATGGACAAGGCTCATGCACCTACACACACAGTCAGTATCTATATATGCATAGGGATGACAATCACGCCGATGATCCCGCCTCCAAAAAAAAT
>JABASI010004177.1:0-14610 GCA_019776505.1 Tomocerus nigrus | reverse complement strand
ATTAGCATCAAAAATTATGTCCCTATAATAATAACGTGTTCGAAGCAATTAAATTAGTCAATAAATATGTGCATATGTTATAAATGTAATATAAATAATAGGTAATTAAGGACAAGGTATAGATCCTGTAATCCTGTGTCTGTAAGAAGTAGCAGAACAGTAATAAAAGACTCGGACAAATGTTACATAACAAAATAACAATTGCTTAAAAGTAGGCATTTTAAATTACATCAATAGCATGTTAATAACAGTGGTACTGACTAAGGATACCATTGTAGCAAAAGTGCCCTTCTTAACGACAAAAAATGGACCTATAATGATTTTCAAAGATCTCACTGATCCAATAATGGCTTTAGAAAATGGCTCATTGGAATTCGGATTAAGATGTAGCATCGTTATAAATGTCAAAGAATGAAGTTGAATTTGGTTGTAAAATTTAATGGAGGAATGAGCAACGCTAGTTGACAGGAGAGCAACTACAACTAGAGGTAGCAATTTGACAATGGAAACATTACTGACATAATTAAAGACGGTGAAGTAGATTAGTGTCTGAATTAAGAAGTTTCCAAATATTCCAGTCGTTAACACAATTGACGAGGTGCCATCCAGAAACAATTTGCACAGGATTTCTACCTTCCTATACACTTTGACAGTGTTTGCAATCGCAAATGTTGGGTCATCCGCTCTGTAGCTAAATATAATAATTATGTATTAATTAAGAAATATAAGCTATCATGAGGAAACTGAAAGTAGGTAGGTAGGTACCTACCTATATATTAACGTCTTAACTTACCTTAAAATTTCCGCAAATTGGCTTAATGACGACGTGATAATTAGGACGAATTTTACATAAAAAAGTATTAAACCGATAATTTGATATAGTAAAATCATGTTCAAAAAGCCGAAGGAAATGGTACCTAAACGGTTGGTACCTCCGAACAAGTGGTATACATTAAAACCTGAATTGCTCCGGAGTAGCTGCGGCAGGATAACTAAGGGGTAGAAATAAAGTACGATTTTTATTGGACCCCCTAGTAGATCCCGAGGTTTTCTCTGAATCGTATGAGTTTCCTTGTCTAAAAAAATGTTAATTGCAGTTAAGTATTTGTTTTTACATATTGTGTAGCAAGTATATACGATTTAAAAGAACAAAACAATCATTACCGAATGCGCTGCTGAAGATATTAAATTGAGAGTACATAGAAACGACAAGATCCATGTGTAAAAATGTATTCAATTGGAAAAGGACAGTTATAATTGAAAGAGCTGCAAGAATCATTTCACGAATCATTTCAGAAATAGTTTGCGTTGAGGACCCCATTGCATTTTCATATAGGGCATAACAATTTCCAAAACTGTATAGGGATACTGCAACTGTTTTAAATCCCCAAATAAGCTTTCTTTGAAAGTTGCCGTTGACCAAGATTTTTTCCTCGGAATCCCATACAAATGGATGACAATATAAGTTTTGTCCGAACTTCATGACATTTTCAAAGGATGATTCATTTCTTAAACGTTTAATAAGTTTTACGACCGCAGTAGTTGTCCTCAGGTAAGACATTTTAAATGTGACTTACTCTTACTCAATACTTATTTAGAATATTTTTATCTTCTCAAGTGAAATACATTCCCTGAAAGTCCCTTAAGAACTGAACAAAAAGAATTGTGGATAACAGGACGCTGAGTCTATTGCAAACTAAACTTCTAAACATAACAAGAAATGTTTGGTATATATAAAAACTGAATCCTAGAATATCGCGCAGTATACTTTGACCTAGCATTATAACTACCTACTAATAAGCAATACAATTTAACTGCCGTTTTCCTTACGAGGTAATTATTGTTTTTGTCACCCGCATATTATTTAGTAGGTATATATAGCTATATATATATACATAGGTATTATTATTTTTTAGGAAATATAGTATGTGTGAGATAGTGTGATAGTGTGAGATGGCATTTGCATTTCACCATTATTATACCAACAGAAACAGCATTTAACCATTATTACTCCAACAGAAACATTTCCTAAGTGTGCTATCATTTAATTACCATAAATAGTGTTTTCAGGGTAGGTGCACGAGAATTTTTTTTTATTATGGAATTGGTTAATGGCTACTGACTACTTATATTTTTATTTATTATGACGTATATACTTAAAACTCGAAACTACATAAAAAGACAAAAGACTGAAAATTGTGTAGATGTAAACAAATTACGTATGTTTTGAATTCTAGAAGCGACTTGGCCTGCTTCGGAAAGTGGTAGAACTTGGTTTTGTGCATTCCATTTTATCCTTTATCGATTTTGCAAACGATTTTAAACTATTTACTTGTGCTAAATTCCTTCAAAAATGTAAAATTCTGAACATGAAAGGGGCGGAGTGCTATTTAAATGCCAAATTGCCAACTATTTACTATAGTAAGTATAGTTTTCTAAGATGCATATAGATAATTTTATTTACAATTGAATAACAAAATTCTGAGGGTACAGGATACAGTACATTACATACAGAAACAGAACAGAGCTACGACTTACGAGAGTTACGATTTTACGATTATTACGATTAGGTACGACGGTACGAGTAGGACGTACACGGTTGACGGTACAACTCTTTTAAGGTGCACCCTCGAGTCAACAACAAGGAGCATACAATTACAAGTTCGCATAGAATTTTTTCTCACCTAAGTATGTATGTACATGATATCTATTAAAAAAACAACTGAGAAGATTCTCATTATACAAAATACAGAAACTATATCGTAGATATTTGTACACGACAATATTTCATGTTTCTAAAATGCATACGGATTTGGTTTTATACATCGACGGAACGATTTTATACAAGTTATATAGTATAATAACGAATGCGTATGTTCAATCAAATTCAATTCTTTAAAATTGTAAAATGTTACATGAAAGGGGTGGATAGTGCTAAAATCCTAGCGTACCTACACTAAAATCCTAATTTCCAAATAGTATAGTATAGTTTAGTTTTTAGGGATGCACAGATACAATAATTTACGATTGAAGAACAAAATTACGCTTCTGCAATTAACAGTATATAACATCTATATACGACTTTATTAAGGTGGTGGTGGTGTCAACAACAAGGGGCATATATAATTTCTAAGTTCGCTTAGGGGTTGTTCCCACCTTTGTTCATAATATATATTAAGAAACAACTTAGAAGTAAATCCAACATCAATAGCCCATTTTAAATGAGTGTTAACATATTTAGATCTTTGTTTTGGTCTCAATCGGGTAGCTCCAAACAAACCTCCAGTAACACACATTGGTAACCCCGTCTGTATGCCTTCGATCCATTTGACTACAACTTCACCTAAATACAATTAGAAAAATATTATTAATGCATGAACATCATCGTGCCCACATAAAACTACTACAAAGAAATTGTAAGGACTGGAATCTGGAATATACTTTAATTTTGAAGTAGTATTTACCTAACATATTGGTAGGCTGCCCGGTGATAACGTGAACAAGATCATGGGCTTCTCGGTATCTTTGCATGACATAAGCTAACTCCGCGTCATCAATAAAGCGAACTGGAAGGCGACTATCGGGTGTAATTTTGTATGCGTTCATAAATCGAACATACTCCCATCCCAAAGTTCCTTCCGGGTAGCGGGACAATTTTTCTAAATCCACAGTTGTAGAATTAATGCGGGGCTTATCACGGAGAATTTGTGCAGCCTCAGGGTTATCGAGCATCTTCTGTTGTAAGGAACGAAGAACTGGGGGAGCTGACACTTCTCCAAAAGTAGCAATATTTTCTGTAACAAAATATCCAAGATTCCCAAAATTTACTCATATACTATTTGTCCATTAAAGACAGATTTTGTATTGCGATGAAAAATACGTCGTAAACCAAAGTAAACACATCTCATACTTTTAATATTATACACATATCATTTATTGTCTTGCCTGTACATAATGCTTACGAACGAACGTTCGATGCTAGTAAATGGTAAAGGAATTATATTGTTTTTTCAGTAGGTTGTAGGGAAAAGCCCGCAAAAGTGCATATTACTAGTTACCGGCTCTTGTTGGATCCAGAAAGGAGGATATTCCAGAACCCACAGTTATGATAGCCCTTTGCAAACTAGTTAATTTCACATGGTTGGGGTAGAGAGGAATATTTTTAGCAGAGTTATCTTCTCCCACTACATAGTTTCCATTTTTAAATTCCTGCTGAGGCTGACTAGAGCTGGAAAGTCCGCAGTATACGTTGCCATAAACTTGATTTTTTAGCGCAATAATGTTAAGAACAGTTCTCCGGGTGCTCATAGTTGCGATACCCATTTTTCAGTAACTAAATAATCCACTGGCATATTATATCTATATAATAGTAAATGATTGATGTGTATATAATAAATACTTGTATTGCAGGAATTTTTGATGCGACATAAATAACAAAGTGAGGAAAAAATGGCTAAACAAACCTACAGTACCTACATCACAAAATAATAAATTATGTTATTATTATTATGTAAAATTATTATAAAAAGCAATTTCTATTTTTTTGTAATTTGATTTTCTTGTTTCACGCTTTTAGCTCAGCAGGGTTAGCAGATTTCCGAAGATCCGCATATGAAATTCCCACTGCATGAACCGTGTGAGTTGTTTCCTTTGCGAGTGAGATTGCCGGTTGAGCTTAATTTGTAGGGTGGGTAAATAAATAGGGGTTTTGCAGACACTTTTACGTGGTTGTTTTGAGGGGTTTGTGGGTTTACTAATGTCAATTCAATATTTATTTTGTAATTAGGAATGAAATTAAAGTAAACTGAAGAAACTGAATTCATAACATCAGAATTGTACATGTGCATTGCTCATGGAAAATACATCAGCTGTCATCAGGAGGATTTGATTACCGCTGCTACTTACGGACTGTTTGTGACAATCCAGTGCACCCAAAAGGTGATAGGACAATTAAGGTTTACGAGGATTGAGAAATAAAATTGGTACACAGAATTATAAAGACTTATTTTGAAATATGCACCCCTAATCTATTTGCTAATAATTTATTTTTGAATTGATAAACTAAGATTGTTTTTTTTTCGTTTCCTGTTATTATATAGGTCTTCTAAGTGGGCATAATAAATCACATCAATGGCCGATCCTAAATACGCTCATCTACCTGGAATTGTATGTTTGCTCAAATGTCATAATAAGCATAATAATATAATATAAAAAGGTCATGGTGTTATATGTAGGTCCGATATACCGGACCCCGGACCGCATGTATCATGATCATGAATTTCTAAGATTTAACTTATTAATTACTTGTATTCTTTGAATTTCTAATTGTGTTTGAAAGTTGGAATTGTGTTTGCTTTTTTGCTTAGGCGTATGACCAACCCGATTGTTATGAAACTGACGACCTTCCAGAAAGTGATCAGTATCAAGATTTTGTTGAGGTATCGTTCTTTCACTTTCACAGTGCAGTTCAGACTTCAGACACATTTAAAACTTTTAGTCAAAATTCAATCAAAATACCTATATTTTTTTTCAAAACTTTTAGCCTGAGGAAGATAATGTTGCAGTGGAGAGATTCCACTTAAATCCAGAAGCGGCGGCACAAAAATTTAGAGGAAAAATTTTGGATGGGTCCAGGGTAGATTTTTCAGATAGGATAAGTCAATCACGACGTTTGGGCTATGATGCTCAAACTTTGTGGGAGTTAGCTCCAGCTGGTGAACCTGAAACTACCCTGCAAAAATTTTTGAGGCTAAAGGTTGTGATCTATATATTAACTTATTCTTCTATTATTTGCAATGATATTTATAAAAAATGTATTTTCTCCAGATTTAGAACAATGATTTTATTTTAATGTAGTGTGAAGTGCAAGAATTAATAAATGATGTCCAAACAAAAGGATTGGATGGGGCGGAGAATGACGATCCTAATTTAAGGACGCAGGACATTCTCAAAGAAGCGTCTTTGATGCAGCAACAATTATTGGATTTGCGGTTGGATAAACAAGAAAATCCCGGAGAGCAATCTGCTTTGAAAAAGTAAAAACACAGTTTCTGTTAAGATAAAAGCAACATAGCATTTTATGTATGATGATTGCGTTTTCATTGGATGTATTGTAGGAAGTTAACTGCCAAAATAGATGAAATGAAGACGAGTCAAGACAAGCGTAAACCGAAAGGACAACAAGGTGGTGTAGCAGAAGAGTTGATTCAATATGAACTGTGCCTTCAACCAGAAACCAGTAAATGTAATCAGCTGTCTCGTGTGACAGAGTTGGAAAATCGTCTACAAAGGCTGGAAACTGTGTTGGGCTCCGAGAAAAAAGACAAGCTGGTATGTTTTCTTCAAATTCCTAAGAACGAAATTATCTTGTGCATGAGTCTGTTGAGTGGTAAACGTGACAAATCGACGGTCAAGTTACTTATTTGACCTAAAGAGGCAATTACTAAGTTCTCTCGTTTTCCATTGTGTATTCAATTTCAAGGAAATATATTGACACTCTTTGGTATTTACGCAGGCAAGTGTCTCCTTCAACCCAAAAAATCAAAGTGTCTTGGGCTGCCTTACCGTTTTGAACTCCCGACTGTCGATATTGGAACCGTCTCATATAGAGTTAATAGAAAATCGTCTGTCCTCAGTTTTACAGAAGGTTATCAAAATATCCGAGAAAAAGTTAGATGTTCAAGAACTCGAAAGAACTTTGAAGGTATATAAAGTTGCCGGCGTTTCTAACTTACTTATTTAGTTTTCAAATTATAAATGATTTAAAAATAAATGTAGCAACTAAATGATTCATTTTATTACTGTGTAGCTGTCCGATTTGTACGATTTGATGGAAGAATCTTCCGGTACCATTCAAGCTCTGCCAGAACTTGCTGCTCGTCTCAATTCGCTTAATGATCTCCACGAAGGAGCAACAGAAATTATTAAAGAGTTGTCTTCGATAAAAAGTCTTCAAGAAGCAATTGCAGCTGGTACTGTTGAAAATGATAAAACTTTGAAGGAACTGCAGGCAGTTTTGAATGAGACTCTCAAAAGTAGTGGTGTAAAATCCTGATTTCTTTAATCCGCAAACATTTCTTGTATTATATATTATAGGTTTGCAATTTTGCAATCATAGTTTTGGGTAATATAACAGTAGTATATTACTGACTTTAATTACTACGCCAAATGTAGAATTGTTTAACAATAATTGGGAGTTGGTATAATCTAAGCCCACGTATAATTAAGGCAGGCTACTGTCAGATGCTGAAAACTAAAAGCAAAATATGTTATTACCTTCCTAGGTACTTACTTCATGTAATAATGTGCACGTTCGTTTTTTATTGACAGTATTGTCATTGAATCTGTATAATTATTCAAAATTATTAGTTGACATTTTCTGAACCTACCAACCAAGATACTTGGATCAATATTATCCTTAATAAGGATTAAATGTGCAAGATTGACCAAAGATTGCCATTACTAAATCTATACTAATAAATTAGATATTATGCCTATTTGTATCCCTTGTCCAGTTAATATGTTCACGTTGAGGTATTACTATTCTCATTAAACGTTCGCTTTAAGATACTAATGTTAAAAGGGATAAGTGTAATTAATTAATGTAATTTGACTTCTTTTTTCAAAATGCATGAATGAAAGCACAAAAATAAAACATTATAAAATGGACCAGTTTTAGTGTGAGCTTGTGAATTGGCAATATGCATTTAAAATCTGGGTTTTGTTCAAATCTTCCGTTCTCGTCAAAATCTGCTGCAAAAGTATTCTACAGTAGATCCTCAAATACCTAGTGAATAATTTTGTGTTTCTCGGCACTGCGTGGTTATTCGAATCCGAACTGTTCCTTACTCTATAATTAAAAAAGTACATAGGTACATATGAATCAGGTTGATGATTGATGAAAAATGAAAATAAACCCATAAGTATCGTTTTAGTGGTAACATTTATTCTTAAGTTTTCAACAAAATCACAACATTTTATGTATGATTGAATAATAATTACAGCACTGAATGTTTTTACTGAAAATGTAGACACATCTATAGTAATAATAATGTATAATGTAATGCACGAAGTTTTCTTCATATCGATTCGGTAGACGGAGCAAGTCATAAATACTTATTGTAAATAATGCTATGTAGTAGTTGATTATGATAAAATTGCATAATATATGTACAGAAGTTAAGATTGACAATATTCGCGAATTATCAAAATTCTGAGAAAATTTCCAGCATAAATCTCAATTTGAATAGAATTATCAGCTTAACCATTTGAAATAGTTGTACTCGAAAATCCACCATTGCCATTACTCTGATCAGTCATTGTGACAATAGTGGACTGATGAATTTGAGGCTGCAAAGCCGCAGATGGGAAGGATGTTCTTAACGAATTAGCATTTTGATGTTCAGAAATAGGCAAACTATTCGTTCCGTTCCCATTACTGTTATTAATACTAACTATATTTACGAGATTGTCATCACTTTTGGGGAAGTGAGGTGGGTGAAGGAGGCGAGTGCTGTGATTTACAGAATTCGGCGTGCTATCATAGGGATATGAATTTGGCGAAAGCACAGAACCATTTCCCCCTCTGCTACCTGTAGCTGGAGAATTTAGCAATAAGTTCTGATTTGCAATAATATTGGTGATTTGATTCTGAGCTGTAATTGGTTGTAAATTTGACACGGCAGAATGACGGCGGGAGTCTTGGGGGGTAGCTTCGTAAGGAGGCGGCGCCCCACTATTGTTAGGATTGATACTGTGACTTTGACTTCGTTCTCGTTTCAGATTCTGGTCCATCACCTCGTTTTGTAGAAGTGCACACGTGAGATTGGATGAATGACTAGGAGACGGTTGACAAGATGCGAAGAAGTCGTCTGTGGGAGAAAAAAGAGCTCCTGGACTTAGTTTAATTGCTTCGTCGTATGGAGGAGGTTCTCCGGCAACTATCTCATAATCTGGAGGCTTAGTTGGCCGATATTCTTCATGCATGGGGGGAACGTACATAGGAACTGCTACGTTTATTACATGAACATCACCGTTGTTCCGACCATTCCCAGCTTCATCCTAATAAAAACAAAAACAAATCCTTTAATTACATTTTCCAACCCATAAACTTACATCATTACATAAATATACTAAAACTAATCACACGTGATCTAAAAATTCTTACTCAAATGAGAAATTAAATGTAACATCTAAAGCACATAATCTCTAGACTGACACACTATTTTGATGCATGAAGAAAAACTGATATTTTCTCATCCATTTAGTCTTACATTGGACGATTTCCCAAATACAACACTTGCAATTAGTCTAATGTCATTCTACTATGATACTGCAGTACTGCAGTGATGAGTTTTATTCTAATAATACACACCTACATTTTCTAATTTTCCTTTGCAATTCATAGTCATTCTCCATATTATTTCCGTTTCATGCTTATTCATGCACATCAATGTCAGCACAGACAGCAATTCAAAGGTGCAGATGAAATAAATTATTTACACATTATGTTTGCAAGGAACTAAGCTTCTCTGCAGCTATTTAGTAAGTAAGCATTTGAATTTCGTCAAGTAATGAATTCTTGAATCTTTAATTATTACGATAAAATCTGTCCATACTATAACACATGCATGTCTACTGTAAGTAATTTCACCGGATTTACAGCAAGAATGGGTTTTGTCGTTTTGTAGCCTAAAATGGCTGAATTTTGCACCATTAGCCATGATCATTTAATTTTCAGTGTGATCAATTAAGAGTTCCTGCCTTGAGGACTTCATTGTTAATTTGGGCATGAGACTTTTGTAATGTCTTAAAATCTTAATCAAGAGCATTATTTAATGCTTGGTGTTCCAGATTCCATTTTAAAATGAGTCACTTCCTGTCCCTAACAAAAGCATCTTAGAGAATTTCTAATTCCTCTTTTGTGAAAACGTTACGGTAAATTACTTTGATCTTTACAGTTGTGTAGGAGGATTAAGTAACTGCACATTAAAATGAAGAAACATCTGAAATGAAAAACGTATCATATTTTAGGTATTCCATTTCAATTAAGACTTTCTTGTTTCCGCTTCCAGTAAGTATTTTCGTATTAGTTTGCTCAAGCTGTGTCTATTACACGAGGAATGGTGTAAATCGGAAGGAAGTGAGTATAGAAGTGCGAAGCGAATATAAACGGAAGTGCTTTAGTTGTTGGAAGAAGTGGCCGTTTTATTATTTATATAGTAGCCAAGACTGATGCGGACATTTGTAAAGAATAGTTGAAAGTAAAGAGTGCTCCAATGAATTTATACCTGCCAAGGGAAATACATCTCTGGGGAAGATGTTGCGATTCCTCCTCAGTTAGGGCTGCACTGCGTACAGCATGAGAAATGAGATTCGCGGCTATTTATAGAGATAAGACAAAGGGACCATTGTGCAAGTGAAGTAAAGCTAGCCCATGAAACTCGGAGTACACTAGCACACGGAAGAAGAAGAGAGAAGAAGACGATGAAAAAAGGGTCGGCTAGCAGAGAAGAGAAGACTAATATATAAGTAATGGCAATGTTCGCAAAGACTAAAGAATCATCTCGCTCTTTTCTCCTTCAGAAGAAAATCCCAAGCCAAGAGCCTAACCGTAAAGTAAGGAAACATAGTTAATCTCTTCATTGGGGCTTCGACTTGACTTTACTCCTCACTATTCTCTATCTTACGTAACTTAAGCTAGTTAATGCTATCTAAATGTAAAATGTAATTCCATCGATCTCTAAGGACTCAGTTTTACTCTACTAGAAGAACTATTGTTCAACGATTTAAACGATATTCAGCTTAGCCTCAAAGGAATCGCTACGAGAAAAGAGAATGCCCTAAGCCTTTGCTGTTCTTTTACAATATCTGTCAACCCCTTTCTTAGTAGGCTGGAGCCGAACATCTCTCTGTGTACATAGAAGTTGAGCCACATCTGATACAAAAGGAAATCCCTTTAGACATTGACATTAGTCTTGAAACAAGTAAAACCCACAGAAAAAGACACTACAGATATATACTCGCCTTTCTCTTCTTTTATTACATTCAAGTTCGAAAACGTATTAGCATCACTTGACACTTCCTTTTTATTCATTGTATAGTTAGACTGAAATATTTCCCTGTCCCATTTTCATGTGTCACTTCCGAAACGATGCTAATACCTTCTTAGGTGGAAGAGAAAGAGCGCTTTCTCTACATTAACATAAATCAACAAGATCCCTCTCACTTCTTTACACATTCTTGGTGAAAGGCACACAAATCTCACTCTCCATACCCACCAACACCATTTTAATCAAAAAAGAAAAATATTTCATTGTGTAGCCAGAATAGCCACTATTATCCTGTCTGCATTGTATCCTAGCTATTACTTTTACACAGTAATAAACATGATGGTACTCCGGTGGAAAACGAACTAACACACAGTAGAGCAGATAAATTGTGAAATTCGTAGTGCTTTTTTTCTTTTGTTCTCCTCCCACTTTTGAATTTAAAGCAAGTCAAAGGGAAACAAATAAAAATACCTAGTGAGTAGTGAGACAGTGAGACGGCCTATCAGTCTCCTTTCTATTTTGTTTTGTGAAAGCTTCAAAGAAAGCATAATACTGTAAACTGTTGAATGTACACGTCCCGCTTTGTTCTTTAGATTTTCAAGAGCTTTTATGTTGTGAAACTGTGAAAGAGATACATACATTGGTCGCATAAGAGAAATCTAAAGAGCACAGGATGAGTGATGAACAAAATTTAGACATACATCACTCAGATACCCATCTACAGACAGTTACATCTATTAAGTAACTTGATAGCTTTCAATAGACCATACATTTATACAAGTAATTTGTAAACCCTTTTCTAAGGCTATTCCGCACAAATGAAACTATTAGCAATGTTTTATATAATCTACCATGCATACTATACATACGTAATAAAGATATACGTAATATCATGACACAAATGTTGTTTGATTTATAAACGTTGTGTTATGGTTCCAGAAACTTCATTATTTTCTACCGCTGAGTTCAATTATATGAAGTAATTGATGAATGATGAATCACTACGTACGAAAAAGGGATATGATTGTCGTATTGCGTTTCAAAACTATAACTGCATGTGGGGGAAACCCTTTGTATCATTATTCCTAAACTTCTCCCAAAAATCTAGGAAATGACTGCTGTGAAAGAGCTGTGTGTGTAGTAGACAGAATAATCAAATAAAATATTTAATTCGAGCAAACATGATTTGGTCAGATATTAGGCATTGATATCACAGCGAGTATAGTGAGTAGGATATTAAATACGGCCGCTACACACACAGAAAGTATCCTCTGAAATATTGGCACAGCATTCCACTTCAGAACATATTTCTGTTTGCATTGCCTTGATCTCTATTTTGGAATAACATCAATTAATAGGAAGCGATAACATTGTGCACACTGGTGCACACGATAATAACTCTTTTTAATCGAGTTTCCGATTTTATGCTCCTAAAAATGTTCAGGCTGTCCTTAGTTGTACCTTGTACCGCTCTGTACGACAACGACCGTCAGCGATCCAGCTATACAAATAGGTACCTAATAAAAATATTTGTGAGTCCGTTTGAAAAATCATTTGAGATTACGAAGCAGCCGTTTGTTTGTGGAAATAGAATATTTAAGACACTAACTGGTTATGAGCTGCTCGTAAATAATGATAAAATCCTCATTGCAAATAACTTAGCCAGCACTATTAAGTTATGACGTCTTATATCGTGTCATACTTAAGATAAACTTAGGCGTAAGAATTTCAAGGCTTTGTCTACTCCCCGAAAGTATATAGCCAGTTAACACGTATAAGTAACTATAAGTCGACTTTTGACTATCATCAGCTCAAATATTATATATATATGTATAATGTGTATAGTTAGGAGTAGGCTTTCGTGCAGACATATTACATATTATAGAGAACCACAGACACGTAGCTAATCATAATAACCATTTTACATGTAGACAATATTTATTTAATGTACACGCTGACATGGAATATAAATAGTTACTGTAGTTAGTTTGTCGTAGTCTTCGTAGAAATACCTACGTAACTTATTTCAATGCCAGATATTCGACAACTACCGACACTACCGAGTCTAATGGGCAACCCTCTTCTTAGTAGTCTCTCTCTTGGTCATGTTTCATACATGCCCTTGGTTAAAATATTTTTAAATCATATGCCAAAGCCCAGAGTGTGCCAAGTTCATCAAAAATGAGCGTGGGGAATTCAATGTTACGTAAATCGCTAACTACCCTTAATTATTATCAGATATTGTAAATAAATGCTACCGCATGTTATCCACAGATTTGGGAATTAGTAATTTAATTTTATGTCTGAACAAGATATACGCAATTAAGTTGGAACTTGGAACTATTTACTATCACATACCAAGTTCCATCGCGAAACCTTTGAATATGTAACTTTCAATAGTTATGCTTGCATGTAAATAATATATTGGAATATTTAAAGTTTCTTTGGTTCTCCTTAACTAAATTACATTTCATATTTCATGCCATACCTCACTTTCTCTATCGTTTCACCTGGCCTTGCCGATGAAAAAGCTTGGCTTCGTATAGATTGGAAAGATAAAAGTTTTACACGTGCGTGTGCCTAAACGCAATTTAAGGTCTGCCATCAAATTAATTTTTACTGAAGCATTGTAAAGTCTGACGGCAAAAAGATATTCTGAAAAAATGTCCCTAGTCCTTTCTGCATTGTATAGTCAGAATAAAAGATGCAGACAATGATAAACACAAAGCCATTGTAAAATAGTAGCCCTAAATAATTTACAATGACGATAGGTGTATGCTGTCAATAAAACGAGAATGTAAAAAAGATTTGAAACCTCCTTCCTTCCCTTTGATGTAGAGTATGTTCCATGCATCTTAAGTACATACTTGGCTAAAGCTAAAATTATCTCTAGCAAAAGTCTTACTTGAGCGCTAATACTATTCTGCTGGATAATAAAAGCATGCATGGAGAATTTCACCATTGCTCTACACTCAAGATCCAGTGCATCTTTCTACACGTTCAGAATATTCTACACATGAGTATCAAGAGAAGTCGTAGAGGCTTGAGTTTTTATGAAACCATATTTTTCCTTTGATCAATTCCTCGTAGAAATTAGAAAGTTGTGATATGGATGCATACATAATATAAAATTTTCTTCAGACCATCCGATAATAGTAGGAGAACGAGCTTTCAAGTTGAAAGAAAAACAAACCAACTTCTTCATGGCCTAGGTAGATTTTAATCAAAGATTTTGAACGGAAACTTTTAATGACTCACTCAGAGCAAACTTGATCGAGTCAATATATAGAATGTGGCTCGTCTATTACTAAAATGAAATATTTTTTCTCTTCCTCGTACAATCTATTCATTCTTTAGATAAAACATTTTCCCCTCTCGTTTTTAAAGTAATTGGAAAAAGTTTAAAAAAAACCTATTGCAACTAGCTCAATGGACAATAGGGCTAATGTATTTTACAATCTAAACAATGTACAACCATTAAGGCTGGCTAGCCTGTCTAGAATGAGATTTTCGGAAATAATCCTTGGCTGTGTGGGTTGTAAACACACACCTTTCGAAC
>JABASI010004176.1:0-14610 GCA_019776505.1 Tomocerus nigrus | reverse complement strand
AGGATACTAATATAATTAGATATAATTTAATTTATTATACCTATCAATCTGCTAATTTAAAAAGTTTTGAGTTTAAAGTAGCGTTTTTACTAGTTTGGCTGGTCAAAGTGGATGGAAATTTATTGACATTTATTATTTATATTAAATGCTAGTAAATGCATTTTTCCCCACTTTTGTTTTTTCTTGACATAAAAATTGTTCATTTTTAGATGTGGATATACTTGGAATTTCTACCCAGAGCAATGCGACCCCTATGAATCCTTCCGCAATTCCCACTTCGGAGCCTGCATTTAGTCCACCAAGTCTTTTATCGAACAGCACTCAAACGAACAGGAATGACTCAGAACCCCCTCCAATGACGAGAAGAGTTGCAGCATTTGCAATGTATATCAGACCTTCTACCATAGGAACAACAGGTAACCCCGAAATGTCTTCAAGTTCAGCGAGAACTCGTCCTTTTGATAGAATACACTTCCCAGAAAAATTAAATTCTGTTGCAACTGGAGAAGTAACAGAAAATCTCATAATGGCATCCAATTCCGGTGCAGCTCATCAAATTTCACGAAGAAATGTAGAATTTGAACCTGCTTCGGCTGCAAATACTCAAATGGCAAGTATGAGTTCGGAAAATTCATTGGCTTCAGCGGCTACTCCACAAGTTGCAAGGAGAAATCCAAAAAGATCATCGACTTCGACGGCGACCCCACAAGTTGCAAAGAAAAATCCGAAACAGACAACGAATTCGACGGTTACTTCACAAGTTGCCAACAGAAATCCGAAAAGGGCATCGACTTCTGCGGCTACACCACAAGTTGCTAAGAGAAATCCGAAAAGAGCAGCAACGGCTTCGGTGGCGACCGCGACTCCACAAGTTGCCCAAAGAAATTCAAAAAGGGCATCAACTTCGGCGGCTACCCCACAAGTTGCCAAGAGAAATCCGAATAGAGCAGCAACGATTTCGGCGGCTACACCACAAGTTGCTAAGAGAAATCCCAAAAGAGTAGCAACGACTTCGGTGGCGACTCCACAAGTTGCGGAGAGAAATCCGAAAAGAGCACAAACGACTTCGGTGGCGACTCCACAAGTTGCCGAGACAAATCCGAAAAGAGCAACAACGACTTTGGTGGCGACTCCACAGGTTGTCAAGAGAAATCCGAAAAGAGCAACGCTTTCGGCGACAACTATTCAAATAATGACAAGTTCAGAAAATTCAGCGACTTCGGCGGCTACCCCTCAAGTTGTCAAGGTAAATCCGAAAAGGGCATCGACATTAGCGGCTACCCCACAAGTTTCCAAGAAAAATCCGAAAAAGGTATTGACTTCAGCAGCAACACCACAAGTTGCCAGGAGAAATCCGAAGAGAGCAGCAACGACTTCGGTGACGACTTCCCAAGCTACCAAGAGTAATCCCGAAGTAATGAAAGAGAATTCCGGTACAGGAAAAAACAGAGTCCAAATCCAACTGGCTCTATTGAGCATGACAGAGCAAGTACAGTCAGCGCAATTACCGAGAAAAAAATGAAGTCTGAGAAATTCAGATTCTGACAATGGTGACTCTTCAGTTGATTTTGACGAACTGGTTAATAATTTTCTTTAAGCTGTTTGATTATTGATTTTGTTAATTGCATTACTGTATTATTTGCCTACCTTTACATGTTTACATTAATTTTCGATCAAAATGTCTATTATCTATTTACCTACAAATTGTGTTAATGGTGCCGATATGAAAAGTATTAATTAAGCTACTTACTCATGAATTAATTGTATATTAATTGCCTATCACATTTTGTTACCTATGAATTGTATACTGTCGACTAAATTATTTCGTAGGAATTCCTTGTTTGTAATTTGATTTGTTACAGTTTGAGAAAATATGTTTGGGCTATGGGTGACGATTAATTTGAAATGATAAACTTTCACACCGTATTATTATTGATTTCGTTGATTACATATCTTATACTGTAGTCAAATTGTTATGATAATTTTTGTGATAAAGATTAAACCATGTTACGATTTCTTCATTTTTTTGTTTTATTTCTAAACTAAATAGTTCATCATTTCACTTTTGATTACATTATTCATAGTATTGTAGCTACTCTGTATAAGAAAGTTCTCTGTCGGTCTGAATTTGTGTAATGTCGATAATTTCTGAACAGATTGAGGTACATCGTTCTTCTGTCATGTACAGGTCCATTGGGCGACTGAGTTGAAAAATGGGGTTATTTTGGACAATGTAAGCTAGGTCATACGTAGGTCATCTCATGAACGCATTGAGATATGCAATTCAAATTTTGTATACACTACTACGGCATAATATAGAAAATAGTTACAATGGGGTCAACGGTCATGGTACTAGGTTTCGTTCCTAACTCGCCTGAACGTTCTACTAGAGCTTTGCCTAATACCTATAGGTAATGGAATGAACAGGTCAACAACGCCACTCTGCATTGTCCGTTTGCATGGTTTATATTACTTGAATATTTACCTTTTCTTATTTCAATTAGATATTTAATTATCTTATTAGAACAAAATAATAATACGTCCAATACATTTTTGCAAAGAGTTTGAATCTGACGAAACAATTATCCTGTTAGTTGCCGCTCCCTATTTATATATATTTTAACATATAAAGTTGAGTATTCAGTAATTATTTAAATGAAGCTGCAGTAGGTTTGTCCGGGTTTAAAAAGATGCACATAATATACTATTACATATGGATGCATTACATAATTTTGCATTATATAATATGTCGTAAATCGTATGGATATAGATGCATTACACCATTCACCCGGAATTTGGTCGAAAATTGATTGTGCCTTATCTAATTCAATTAAGTAAGTTATCATTTATTTAATCACTGTCATTCATTTTACTTAATGCCACAAATACAGCACCTTTATCTATCGATACAAAAATTACAAGTACAAACTTACATGTACGTGACATTGCGGAACAGTTTTTTCCAGTATTATTAGTATTAGTGGATATGAATCAATTAAAACAAATTATTTGTTCCGATTACAAAATTAAATCCAAACAAACAAACAAAACATATTTACACTTGTGTTTTATTACCTGATTATATTTATAACCTGGGTAGCTATAATATACCATTACATAATATTAATTTAATGCATATTATAGGTAGACAGGCAGCCATCAGCCCCACCAGCAGCATAGCGGCACACCTAAACTCTATGTATGTATGTTATGTTACGTACGGTGCGGTGCATGCAACAAAATGCCGAAAATGCTAATATTATTTTGCCAGCTGTATTGAAATGCTTCACAAATGGTTAAAAAAACTATTTGGGAATTAGAAAAAATCATTTGGATTTATGTATTTTAAATAAAATATTTTTTATTTATTTAAGTTTATAATTTCAGTCGCTGGATATAATAACAATGCCGAGTGATAAATTGTTTGTGACATAAATGGAAAAAATATTTTCCTTTGAAGGCCATTTAACGACTAGTGGACTTTTAAGGTCTTGATGCGTATAGGTTATGAAATATACGTCAAGTGTGTCAGTGGTGTTGAATAATTTTTCAGATAATTATTTCAGGAATTAGGCCTGAGTGAGGAAGGCGTTGATGGTTTGGCAGAAACCATTTTTGTTGGTGCCGGAGGTAGCGAGTATTCTGGTGTTGTCAGCGACGACCATGTTGATGGCGGCCTTGGTGTTGGTGTTGTACATGTAAAAGTCGGTGTTGCCCTCTAAGTCAACCATGGAAGTTTGACAGCTCTCCGTGTTGAGGCAAGTCTGATCGTAGTTGCTGAAGAAATTGTAGAGACCAGCACCATAGATGTAGACATTGGAGGAACGGACGGCGCGAACAGCCCAAGACATGGGGCATTGGGCGTCTCCAGCAGCGCAATGGGCGTAGGTTGGGTCAAGGAAGGCGTTGTTGGGGTTGAAGGGTTGAGGGGCTGGTGGGCCGGGTTGCCAGTAGGGGGTTTCTGATTGGATCATCGTCATGAACACGTTCCTGGCGTTATCCAGTTGGTATTGGTAGAAGACGTTGTGTTCGGATTGGGTTCCGTACAGCCAGACTGGTCCTTCGGTAGACTCGACCAGAACACCACGGCCGACGTAGAGGGTTACTTGACCTTGTGCGACGTGATTGTCCAAGTCGTGATCAGCTGTCCAGGCCCACACATTTTCAAAGTAGCCGGAGGAAGTTGATGTCAAATGGAGAAGAGTGTGGACACCGACGCATTCGGGTTTGTAGCTGCCGCCCTTTGGGCATTGAGGAACTTGGAGGTTGGATCCGGTCGTACCTCCGACACGCATGTGGCAATCCCACATACCAGCAGAGCCTGCGCTGGTTTGTCTGATGTTCCATTGCACGAGGATGGCTCCAGGTTGAGCTCCTTGAGAGGCAAACATGAAGTCTGTGATTTCAACGGAGCCAGATTGACCAGGTTCTCCGACTTTAAGCATGGGTTGTGGGCTGTTCTCGTTTTGGAAGGCAGCGCCATTGGCCATGAGCACGGTCCATGTCTCACCAATCAATCTGGAGCCTGGAGGCACTGTGACTGTTTTGGCCAAAATGTATGTACCAGCTGGGAAGTACACAATTTTGCCATTCACGTTTTGGTTGATCACGTTTTGGATAGCATCAGAGTCATCAGTTCGTCCATCACCTCGTGCACCGTTATCTGTAAAAAATATTCATGTAATTATTTAAAAGTTCCAAGAAATTAATAGTTAAAACAGTTTCGGGAATATAAACCGGGATTGGATGCCGACAGGATATGACGTCAATACAGTTCATTAAAAAGTATATTTTGGGTATTAAAAATTATACCATTAAAAATTTTATCATTAAAAATCATTAAAAATTACGTTATTTCAAACCAGTAAAAATCCCATTAGTAAAAATCATTAATAGTTGTAGATAAAGTTTGGGAACATATGGGCTACAGCCACACGTGATCAATATTCTGATTAGCATCGTAAGTATTCCTTTATTCCGATATTTTGTTGGCTATTTTTACCTTTGACGTTAACAAAATCGTTGACATTGACGGTTTCGTACTGAGGACGAGATTTGGAGAAGAATCGGCCTTCACCATCGAGGAGACTGGCGCTTTTCCTGGGAGCTGGGAGATAACCGGCTCTGTAATTTCCATTTCCGCTCTCGTCTTCGTAGACAGACCCACGTCCCCAAGAGTCAATTGTGGTCGTTCCACTAACTTCCAAAACACGGCCACCGGCAGTATCAGCAACAACAACTGGAGAATTTTCAACTCGGACGTTGTCCAAAAGTAAAGTTCCAGATACATCGTCGGGGGATGGAGCTGGGTTATTGTTGAGCAAGACTCCGGTTTGTGTGTTCCTGATGACGGAATCGAGGAGGAGGATGCTGCCAACTCCGGAAGTTACTTCGTTGCTGGGAGCAGACATGTCAATTCCCAAGCCACAATTATTAAATTCGACGTTTTTCCAGGTCCATTGCCAGTTCTGTAATTAAAATTAAAATTCGCATTTGTTAATAGGAGAAGAACAAAATAATTTTAAACTTCTCTTTTAATTTTGAACTATTTATTAATAAAAGATAATAAAAAAATAAAAGATATTTTTAAAAAAGGAATATTTACCCAGTTCATGTAAATGGCGGTTTGACAGTTGTTGAAAACAATATTTTTGGAAAGAAATTGTTGATTTCCGAGCCACATACCAAACTTGCCTCCTTCGAAGGTAAGATCGGACATGAATCCACCGGATCCATTCTCCATCCAGATACCTTGGTGCCCGGTGTTGGGATCAGTGGACATCTTGAAGTGAAGGTTGACGAGGGAGGTGGCTTGGGCCACTTGCCAATGAAGACCAGTGACGACTTTGTTGGGGGCATTGCGGGTAGTGTCAATCACGAAGTTTCTGACTTGACGGAAAAAGTTGTTTTGATTGGTGTACCAATTCCAGCCGTTGCTTCCGTACGGGTTTGAGTCAAGAACTGCCATTCCTTCGAAGTTGGGTGCAGCAACCAAAACTGGCAGATCATTTGCATTTCCCACCAATTGAGAGTAGTAGTACATGATAATTGGCGAGCTGATTAAGTATGTTCCGGATGGGAAGTAGATGAGAGCTGGGGTAACGGTGGATGAGCCGCAGCCGTCTCCACAACGAGCCCCGGAGGAAATGGCCGTGTTGATGCAAGCAGTGTCGTCAGCAATGCCGTCACCTCTGCACCCGAAGTCCATTACGTTACGGTAGACATTGTAGTCATTTGGTCTGTCATGGAAAGATGAGATACCGTGACCAATGCTGGCTATCCACATATCATCAGCTTTGGGCTGATATTTGGAGCCCTGAAATAAAAATAAAAATTAGAAATGTTTTTAAATCTGACTTTCAATCAAATAAGCTTAATTGGAACAGTAAGAAACGACATTTGACAATTTGTATAATTTGGAAAATGTGAAAATGCTTTGATTGCTCTGTGAATAACCAATAAATGATTTTCCACTACTAATTAAAAATTACATTTAAAGTTAGTTTCAGTTGGAAACGAACCACGAATTAAAAATAATTTGCTTTCGTAATTTGTTAAAACTGGAACAACTAACAAGTTAAGCAAATGTTTTATTTCAAAACAAGGTTCGTCCTCATTCCCTTACATTTATTTTCCTTTTCGACAAAAGTATGAACCAAAAGTAAAGGAAATAATTATTTATTGTTACGTATTACTTATTTTTTAAATAGTGATTAGTCATTACTTTATAAATTATTTATTATTTATTATTACCTACTATTTATAATTATAGCTAAATATTATTAGTTTTATTATTTAGACGCGTTTTGGGTAATGAAAATAAAACTTACATTTGTTGGGGTGCTGTGAACCAGGTAGATTCCTACCGTCACTAAAAATAAAATTGACAGCTTCATACTGCCGGGTTAATAAGAAATAAAGTTAAAATTCAGGTACAAAAATTAGCTTCGAGTTTGTCAGCAACCAAAGAGGAACAAAGTAGTTGAACAAGAGCTTAACGAGCATTTATATACTTAGTAATGCAACAGAAATCAGCATGGAATACATAATTAATATTTCAGATTACTTGCGTTATCAATAAGTCGTTATCAAGCTGTCAAGCAGTTGGCTTGATGGATTAAAATTTAATTTAAATATAACTATTTATAGGCAGACAACAAATTCAGTAATGGTAGTTGGAAAATTGATCAGGGAAAAGTGGGAGAAATAATGCATCGATTTTTAGCTGCACTGGATATAAAGTGGAAAAACACAAAATAATTAAAAACATTTACAATTTTAGAAAAAAATACTGTACATCATTTCTGTATTAAATTTTCTTGTTTTAACTTTTTACATTGGAGCGATAAAGTGACAAAAAATAAACAAACCTGGCTTGGCAGGCCTTCAATTGGCTTTGATCATGCCGATATGATTTAGTTAACTTGCACTATCAGCACCTAATTTATCGCCACCCCAATGTCAGTCAGCCAGCATCAGCATTAAATAACGAAAATAATTAATTATCATAATCATATATGAGTAATAATATAACGTAGTAATAAATTGTTCAATACCTCTACTTCAGTATCCGGAATTAAAAAATTATTTTATTGGTCGATTTTGTTGGCGTGGAACAAGGCGCAGACCAAGGCTGCCCATCCCAAAATGGAGATAAAAATATTCAATTTTTTAATGTCAAATGCTGTTTTTTATAATAAATTGTTCTTATTGTGGTTAAATCAAATTTAATTAACCGTGGTAATTATTATTTTATTTGTCATGCATTCCCTGGTTTAAACATTTTAGTAAAAGTTACTGTTTGCCATGACACAATACTTTCTATGTTCAATAAAATACATAGACACATGATAAAAGGGAAATTCAATCGAATTAGAATTTCACATATTAACTCAGGACAATCGCTGCGTAATTGTAATACATACTTCAGAACCCTGCCTGCCTGGATGAGATGTTCTCAAAACTTTAGAGTGTTATTTATCTCCGAAATGTCAAATGCACAACATACTACTAATTACCTCTAATCTTGTACCATACGCGAATCTCGTGGTTAACAAGCAATTTTGTGGTAGGTGTTGCAGGATAAGTAAATACATTAAAATAGGTGACCTCATAATCATAATGCCATGTGCAAATGTTTTTTAAAGGTGTGGCTTAACTTAATGATACAAAAATGAATTAATTGTACCTTAATAAGGTCTTTATAAGTATATTGGAAAACGGTTATGACTGAACATGATTGCATTACATGAATTATATTAGTATATCTAACATCAGCAGTCTACCTGTGTTAGATATTGGTGGAGGACGTACATTTACTATTGAAAACGCTGCACAAACACACACAACAGATAATAAAATTATAATTTATAGTATTATTTTAAACTGTTGGAAGAATTTAAATGTTACCTACCTATATTATGTACCAGCCTTAGAACGAGTGTGGATGCTGCTGTGATGTGGAGTCTGTAATGTAAAGTAAAGTAGTCTTAACATATCTATAGGTAATTACAGCAACTGCAGTTCAGCAAGTAAGTCACGAGAAGCAAACAAAGGCATTCATGATCATGATGGTGTAGTTTTCCTGTATATGTACAGTGAAATAAAATATTTTTTATTGTAAAACACCATATATATGTTATACATTATTTATGAATACGTAGTATAATTATGACCATGGGTTATACCGAAATTAACAGACGTATTTATGCATAGCAATTTGTGAGTGTACCTGGAATTCTAATTCTATATATAGACAGCGTATATCCTGAAATGTTTCCTTCTGCATTTGATTATCATAATGTGCTTATGCACTAGAGTTATGATAGAGCATCTGCACGGGCTCTCTGGTACCTAGTTACCGAAGAGCAGAGTATAACGTCGGCACACCATTAATTATTTTTTGACACCGCATGCCGTCAAGTGCCGTGTAACTGCCGCATGCACTAAATACCGTAAACAGAGACACCACTTTTAGTACATAAAAGTAAACGCCACCAACGTAGTTTATGGCTTTTACGGCATTTACGACATGCTACAATTAAGAATCATGCAACATTTTTGATATTTACGGCACATGCGATACTCTGCCGTAGAGCATCTCATTATTTTAATTTAGGTTAGGTTAAATTAGGTTAACTCTATGGTAACCGATTACCATAGAGCACGTGCAGGTGCCTTATTGTAGCCTAGGTTGCTTATGTAACTGTCGAGTTTAATAACGCTTACGATCGTAGTACTTATATACCTATAAGCGCACATATACTTAATATTTCGTGCACTTTCACTCAATGGGAAGTACTAAATTAGTCACAAGTCACAAACCAACAAAACATGCAATTTCCTGGAGCAAGCAAAAAAGCAAACAGATTATTTTATTCAATTTCTTTGAAAAAGGTACATACAAAAGACATAATAATATGGAACTCGTATATCCAGTATAAACCGACAATTATTCGTGTTATTTATTATACCCAATATATGACATTACCAGAGTAGTACTGTACTATTTATGTTTGAAAGGACGCGTTATGTGTTTGTTGATTACTTAACAATTTGTAATACATCTTTTCCAACAATGACATTCACTATAATGACTCTATGATAATAGAGAGTTAGTTACCTATTCCGATAAGTCGTAAATACTAAATACCTACTAAATTATTGTATAAGTGGGTTTTTTAATGTCCACATTACTAAGGTATAATTTCTATTTGTCTTAAATTTGCTCTTAAATTTTGCTCATTTTTCTCTAACACAGCGCAATTGACCAACAATTTTTGAATTTTATGAGGCCAGGAAGAAAATCAATCCACAAAAGTTTCTTCTCGAAATCATACGTCCAATCGAAGCATATAGGTACTAATATAAGAATTATTTGAGACTATAGAACTTGTGAGTGTAGCTCATATTTTCGGTACAAAGACTTCTTTAATATTTGATAAGCCATTTTGAAAAATATGACCTCCTTTCAATGTAAATATCACAAATTCAAATATGCCATTTTCCCGGGACCTTATACATAAGCCGGCTAACATTACATGAATTGTGTCTTTTGCATGATAAATAAATGGCCATAAGTGTGAGAGAGTAAGTCGGATGATGCACAAAGGACCACTGGAAGCCCTTGCTTTATTTGCACCACATTTTGAGTTGATTTGATTCGTCTGTCCCTATCTGTCACTCACTATGCACAGCACAACATAATATTGATTATCGCATATTGCATAATACCACAGATTCTGCAAAAGGACATATAAGTACTACTAAAAAATGACAAGTGTCAATGATAATGGACACTCCTCACAAAACCTCATTTATGCAAAATGTCCAATGAAGTGATAAGGTATTTAATAAAAGTTATAATAATATACGTGTATCTGTTTTTATAATTTAATTAAAATATGTAATTTAATATAATTAAGCATTCAGTATTTACTGTCTGTATACAAATGCTCTTCAACGGGTTTGCAAAAATTCCTTTTCAATTAGCTAATCCCAAATTAGTATTTTTAGACTATGTAATTGTGCTATACGGGTATCGTATGTTGTATAGCCAGGTATCTCAATTTACAATGTAAAGTGTACACATCCTATGCACGTGAACGTGAACCTACTTAACACTTTGCGCTATGACTGGCTATGACAATAAAAATGTGAATTACTGTGAATGCTTAGTTTACAAAAGTGAATAACCAAATGATACCAAATCTTGTCGTATAGAGTAAATACGTACTTAAGTCATTTACTTATCCTCTTTACAAAATATAACGGCATTGTGGATATCGTATTTTAGGATAATGTTATGCTAATCCATGATCATGTACATAGTATATGATTGTATCGTGGAACGGTTGCATGATCAGGTCATGGTTTAGGATTAATTTTAGACATGCAACATTATTTGTCAGAAAGATCATCAATTAATATTAGCGTGAGTTAATTAGTGGTACTGGCAATACAGTCACTGAAGAAATTAATTTTTTGTTCGTGTTGTTTCGTGGTTGAAGCAATTTTATCATATATTTACTGTGCAATAAATAACTACCTATATAAAAAGAAGAGTTTGCACGAATGCATGAATACTAGGCTACCCATATTGCAGCAATTACGTGTCATACATACTACAGTAATAAACACAGGCTAGAGGGTTCATTAAAATCAAATTCCATAAAGAATTAATTTAAATTATATGATTGATTAGACTTTTATTAAAATTGTGCCTGTCCGTTGCTTAGATTAAGATTTATAAAACTAGGTACCTAATTTAAAACTAACAAATCGTTATTGCGATTCGATCGAGCATCCACATCAATTCTAGACTTCCACCTACTTATTCTTGTCCAATTAGAAATAGGTAGTTTCAATTTTTAAGGAGACGTACATTACTTCTATCCGTTCATAACTGTTAACACTAACACGTATACATTTTCCATTTTTTTATCACGTCTCATTCAAATTGAATTTATAATTACTGTGTCTTTAGAGTAGTCAGTAGTAGGATAAAAATGATGTTTAACTATAAAAATGTAGTTTAACTATTATAAGTACATACTTCATACACTACACAATATACTACTTATACAATGACATAGTGAAATGAAGTAGTTTCGTTGTTTTTATATTTATCTTCATTATACTACTATATCTACGATTTTATCACGAGGTTTTGGATGTCAGAGTATTTATTACAATTATTATTTTATGTTATTTAACTTTTACAGCTCTTTAACTCAACATCGTCTTATATTTTTAGGTTATTCGCTATTATGCACGAATTCCCACTACTAAATACTATACCTGATATAGGTATTTACCTAACGTGAAACAATGAATACTACTTACTTAATAGCAAAGTGCCATAGTTTAATTATACTACTACTGGATTACAGGTAGGTTAAGCTAAATAATCTTTTGCTGCAAAAAGGCGATAGAAAGGAGTGTTTTCATTAAATCTAGATTTAGAAAATAAAGTAGGATTGTAAAAACTGCATTTTGTAAATATTTTCTGATCAAAATGTACAAACTTATTTACCTGTTCTTCATTTATCTATATACATGATTTGATTAGATCATATTTTATTTCATTGACAAGTGAGTAACGGTTTACACGTACAACATTGCTATCTTCCAGTTAGTCACAGTCATGCTAATTAAGTCTAATAATAAAGGTAGAAATTATTTAATAACATGTTTTCCTTGGATGCGTTATACAGGGTATGTACCTATTGGTAAAAATAATGTATTCTTAATACTTATGTACTAAAACATGTTTCCACAAGTATTTGTGACACATTTTTACGTAGGTATGTATTTAAATACATGTGCAAATCCCATGGTAAAACTAGTAGATACATGTATCGAAATATATTGCACTGCAAGAATTGAAAATAGTCAAAGAAATCAGAAAACCAAAGGTTAATTATCATTCTGGTGTGAAATTCCCGTTGCTTTTGGAAACATGTTTTCATATAGATTTTATTTCACAAGTGAATACACGTAAAATGAAACATGAAGTGTCACCAGTGGATATTTACAATCATGATGCAGTTTACTCACTTGTATGTAATGGTATTTACTTGTGAAAATACATCTTTCCTCAATTTAGGCTTTACTACATATATGTATCAAAATTGTAAAAACAAGTTGGGGAGAACAATTTCGGCAGTACAATTTTGTGTACAAATTGTAAACGTTTTAACTTATTTTCACATGTGAATATGAACTAATTATGGCCGATTTGCTTCGTTTCAGCACGTATTTATCAAAACATCTTTTTCTGTATGGGTGTATAGTTTTATACTCAAGATGACAATAAGTAAATACAATCTGCAATTTATAGGCACATTAAATTGTAGTTGAAACAAAATCCTTTATCCAAGTGATACTTAACGTGTGAAATAATAACAATGGATTATCTACCTATATAGTTACATACAATCCTTTGTAGAATTATTTTATTGCAATAAACTATAGGTAGGTATGTAACTTCACGAAACTAGAGAAATAACAAGGTCACTCACTGATTTGTAAATTACAGAATCGTGCAAACAAACTAAAAACATTTTATTGTAATTATTCTAAATAGTTTCACAACTTTGCATGTCTTTGACAATACTATTATAAATTATAATACAGAGGAAGAATATAATACAGAGGAAAAACCCTAATACAAAAACAGTAGAATTTTAATAAGCAACTGCTCAAATTTAAAATGTCATTGCCGGCGTCATTTCAATGCCAGGCTTATTTGCACTTTACCAAGTTTGGCAGTTCATCAGTTGTTATTGCAGGTTGGTTTATTATGTCGCAAATTACTTTGATGGAATAGGTGTGGAAGCCAAAGATAAATGAATAGTATACCATCTGTTGCAAAGTGGCAATGAAATAAAATGGGACGAACGCCATCACCAGAAATACCATGAATATTATTTTGAAAATCATCCAGACTATCAGCAGGGCGAAAGATCTCTAAAATTAAATGCAAAGATATTTATTACAAATGGAATTAGTTACTATTTTTGATGGTAAACAACTTTATATTATATGTTCATGCATTGGAGTTGAGTTCATAATTTTTTCTAATAAGCATCGTTGGCCTGCAAAAATACTTTTTCCTCAAAACCCGGGTCTTTTCGGAATGGCTTAGTGAATATATAAATAATAAATAAGTAATGCCAGATATAATAGAAAATAAATTTTAAGATACAAAATTGAAAAAGTGCATATTTATAAAATTGGATTCATATCCTTAACTGATATTTTAAAAATAAAAGTTGATATTTTCACTGTACCTTGCGAATGCCGTGAATCAAAGCAGAGGAGATGATTATTTGCAAGATGGAAATTAGTAGGAAGATCATAAATACGAAAGTGATGATGGAAAGTACCCATTGTGCTGAAAAATAGATAAAACAATAATATTATGCACATGCACGTTACTTCCAAGTGATATAGTTACGTGTACAACACATTTTTTGACTGCAGAGTGAAAGTTTAAAAAAATATGAACAGCAATTAGTAAATGCTTACCACCGTTTGGAGGAGTTTCTTTATCAGCTTCATTCCCCGAATTTTCTCCAGAATTCTGAGGGCCTTTGGCATCCGAATCGTTCAAATCCCATCGCACAATAAAATTAAAAATTCCAATCACCAGGCCGCTATAAATCACCCCCAAAATCCCTCCAGTCTAAAAGAAAGCAACCATTTAATTATTTCATTTTCCCAATAATTTCATAATAATCATTTTCCCCATAATTATTTCATTTAACAGAAGTAAATATTTCCAATTTTATGAAATTGAATCTAAACAGGATCATAATTACTAATTCCGTTCCGTTATGCACTTACAACTTCAAGGGAGGCAACAATTATTCCTTTAGTTTCCGGGGAACAACACGAAGAACGAGTCATTTTATTGCTGTGGGTACAATATTAGTAACAAAAGTATTCCGATGTTGAAAATGTAGTTTTTTAATTTATCGATATCCACTTTTAATGCCAACTGGTTTGTTGTCGACGACGCAGAGAATAGTAGAGGTTTTGGGGGCATTTAAGAAATAAATAAGCTTAGTAATATGGTTTGTATTTTGTTAGGAATTATTGATTGTG